>JAYKXQ010000020.1:0-125000 GCA_035357415.1 Ophraella communa | reverse complement strand
CATAACGAAATCAATAGTAACTGTTAATATATTTATACTTAGGTAATATACTCGAGTTAAATTATAATATGTGGTTCTTTTTTCATTGATATATGAAATATCATACCTTGGGAGAAAATGTAGTGCTAACTTGTTTTATAAAAATGTTTTAAAGAAGGTTATAAGTTTGTTCAAGCAGAAAAACTCTTGGATAGTTTGATGCACTGTTAGTAAGCGCAAGCGCGAACGAAACTGTGTTTTTCACTATTACTGAATCAGTGTTGCCAGAGACGTTCCAAAAAATGTACTATTCTTTTATGAAAACAGCGTTGTCAATGTTGCCAGATTGTTTTTTTACATCAATAGATTTTAGTGAAAAAGAAAACACGTTAATTCAACTAAAATTTAGTATAGGTAAATACAACAGTTAAATTAAAAAGTATTCAACACAAAATAAAATAAAAACAATTGATAATAAAACGAATAGGTATGTTCAAAGGATTATAATATATAAAACTTGAACAAGTAAATCAGTCAGTAAATAACTTAAAACTAAACTAGCTAGAAATTCCTATACCTTTAATATAAAAATAAAGAAATTTGAAAGAACATCTGCTTTCCCTTTTTAATGAGGATTGAGAAGGCTTCAATTCATAACAATGAGTTGTGCCTAATAAAAATTTTGCTATTAACAGGGAATGGACTAGTTTAGAGATTTTTTTTTTATATTAATTTGCATCTTATAAAATAGGTTTTTAGTGGTTCAACTGTACAAATAAAATTTTTATAAAATTAATCCTCTAGCCATAATCGGCTTTTGAAATTTAAATTTAATGGTTACATACGTCATAAGTGGTAAGTGACGTGTTTCAATAAGATTGGTAGAAAATTTGCGATGTTGTCGATATGCTTTAATATTAACCGAGAAACTTATCTCTCTCTCTTATTTGTTGTCATTAAAAAGAGATAAACATATTGATATTTTTGTTCTCTGATTGATACTTTATCAAATAAGGAGTAAAACACTAAACAAAATATTCTGTCATTTTCGTTAGTTTAATTTGTTGTTTGGTTGTGTTTGGTTTATGAAAGAAATTACTCCTATACTATTTTTGGTTCGAAAATAAAAATCCCTAACACCTTCTCTTGGTGTTATAGCGGTTCCTTCAAAAATAACCAATAGAAGTAATTGTTCTCTTGGGGAGCAACCCTTCTATCGGTACAGTGAGAGAACGAATTTCAAGAATACGGTTTTGGCATTTTCAATAGAACCACGCCCACTTTCTATTGGCTGTTCTATTCTATCACACTTCATAATTGGTTATTAGTTGGCGCTACGTTTAAAACTTACTAATTATTTATTGCTAAATTTTACGAAATGAGAAAAATTACTTGCAAAATGAATACCAATATAAGTAAGTAGGTATCTTATCCTAAATATATATTGATATCATTTTGATTAATATGATCCTACTAAACTAGTCCATTGCACGTATTATGCAATAAGCGATTTCTGGTTTTGGTTTTAATTAAATTCAATTGCGAAAATATCGGCAGTTCAAGAGAAGCGATACGCACTCTGGTGGCTCTAATGTAAACTAGTCTCTGCCACATTGTTTTCTAACCACACTTTCATATGGTTTTTGCCATTGACTAAAGGGCCTAAACCACGCTTCAATTACTCGAAACACGAAATAAACACAGTAAGTATGGAAGAAAAAGTAAGGTTATAATTTATAACCTTACCAAATTTGGTTTATAGCTTATAAACCAAATTTGGTAGAAAGTAGTTGATCTGTCCTCCGCCGTAGCTCTAAAATCTTAATTTGAAATCTCCATATTAGGAAAATTTATCGATTTTTAGGAACTTATTATATTTAGTTCGGTGATTTTTATTATACAGTGCTTTTCAGATAAAAGTATCCACCTTTAATAACTTTTGTAATACTGGTATTTAGGAAAAATCCAAAAACACGTCAATTTATGTTGGAAGGGGCAAGCATTATGGCTTATTTAAACTTACTGAAAAAGCCACCCCCTCACCCCTAGCAGCATCCCTTTTTTTTAAATTACTTCTCATATTTTTTATGTAAAATTTGGATACTCCTCTTTGAGCTGATTTCAAAAATGTATAATACTTGTAGGTTAAAGTGGTTAGTTTATGAGATAAACAATTTTTCTTTTAATAGCACAAATTTTACTTATTTTTTACTTTCACCTTATTTGCCTGTAATAAAATGGGTTGTACAACAGTTCAAACTCTTTAATCTTTTTAACTGTGCTATTTATTATGAAGTTACAATAAGTGTTCAAAATGAGTACCATTCACTTCCATACAATGGTATAATCTATTTTGAAATGCCTCTCTGACATTGCTTAATACGGCTGGATTTAATTGTCGACATTCATTTTCTATCCTCTCTCGTAAATCATCCAGAGATTCTGGTTGGGTAGCATAAACTTTTGTTTTTAAATGCCCCCATAAAAAGAAGTCTAGGGGTGTTAAATCCGGTGACCTAGGTGGCCACTCCATCATCTGCCCTCTTCTACCTATCCAACGAGCGGGGAATGTTTCGTTTAAAAATTGTCGGACAGGCATAGCATAGTGTGGGGGAGCTCCGTCTTGTTGAAATACCAATAAATCTTCGGAAAGGTTATCATCATTTTCTATTATTGTTGTAATACGTGGGTCAACCCCTTCCCTGAGTAACTCAAGATATGATTCACCATTTAAATATTAAAACACAAAATAGAATTACTTGAATTGAATAAAACTAATCAAATATGAATCAGGATATTTCGCTACTTTTATCTTTTGTTGGGAACATATATGCATCCTATGACCGCATGCAGTGATTTCAAATACTTAACAACAACAAAAACTTCTTTTTAATTATGTTATAATAATCCTCAAATTATTTTGACTGGTTTCAAACGGCAGGCAACCAAATAAACATGGAATTTAAAATTTCCAAGTTTACTGCTTGAACACTATTTACTTTCTTATTATTTATATGTTATGCAACTCTTTAAACAGAGCTGTACATGTACAATCTTTTACTAGATGTTAGTAAGTTATTATTTTTTTAATTTTAACTTATTTTACCATTTTACTTTCATGGTTTTTATATCATCTTCGATGACATCTTTTCATCTTTCTCTTAGTCTCTGTGCTTTTGTTATTCTTATTATTTCTTCTTCAAACTTCTCAAGAAAAATCAGAAGTAACAGTGGTATGAAGCAGGAATATCTAACCTACTCTTACCTATTTAATCTTGTACCTAAAATGGTAAACAGTATGTTGTCACGCGTGATGAACTTCTTTGAAACGAGAGGGTTGGCGTTGAATGGATGAGTTCTAATACAAGGGAAATGCTGCCAACAAAACGAACAAAAAAATACTGAAAAAGAAGCGGGTTTTCCAATAAACTTTTGGTTTTTCTTATATATTTTACAGTTGACGAAAAAGCATTGTGCATACCAAAATTGTAAAAATAGTACAAGAACTTTATTTAAAGGACGAAGACGGAATACCATTAAGTTTATTCCGTTTCCCAAATCCGGACGATGTCCCAGCAGATGCCTCAAATGGATTGAGTTATGTGGCAACCAAAATCTGAATTTTGCCACAATCAACAAAACCATCTATATTTGTAGTGACCATTTTGTTCATAATTGTGTAGATCCAAAACCTTATTGTAATAATGAGTCTATTGAAGCTGAGGTAAATGGAAAGTTTGTTTAAGGGACCTGTACTCCAACCATCGTTTTAACTCATTGACAGAATGGTCCTCTAAACGTAAATTTTCTTGTAACATTGCCCCAGGTACATCTGTCGGTAAAAGCACAATATAATCCATGTCCAACTGAAATTTATTACTTAACGATACGTTTATGTGTTGACAGCTGACATTTAGTTTTTCGTCAACTGTAATATGTAAAATACTACAATTAAAAATATCTTAAAAGACTTCCATACTATTCGGGTACAACATGGGTGGTAAAGGGGCCTAAAATATATAAGAAAAACCAAAAATGTATTGGAAAAACCGCTTCCTTATGGGACTAACCTTTTTCGGTATTTTTTTGTTCGTTTTGTTGGCAGCATTTCCCTTGTATATAATAATTCATCCATTGTACCAAAAGCGTGGCGAATACGGTCAACAAAATTACCTATGCCGTCACGCAGTCCTTGAATGACAACCCATAAACAGCTTGTTCAACTATCTGCATGGCATATTATCTACTATGTCTCAGATAACTGGGATTGCAAATGAACTATGACTAGGCAATTGATTGATAATATGTACAATATTACAGATATATATTTATTCTCGGATTAATATGGTTCTTTACTTATACAGAGTTGCGAAAAAGTCTGAGACAAGGCTTTATTTTTGAAACGAATAAACTTAAAAATTATGAAATTTTGGGATACTAATTGGCATTGAATTCTGTATTTTTTACAAGATAAGTTTGTACGGCGTCATCATTTTCAGTATCTCCATTTTGTATTAAAAAGTTGCTTTTTTCACTATTAGCCTATATACCTAACTTTATTCAGTTTTCGGTTGTTCATTTTTAAAACCAAGGTAAAAAAAGACAGGGACTACATGATTAGCACTAAATCCCAATCCATGCAAAGACAAAATGAAAATAGTTATTTACGTTACAAGTCCGGGAAGTGACTTATTACGGTACAAGATAGATGTTTACCGTAATAATCACTTCACGGACGTGTATCGTACTATATTTTTTATCATAGTGCCTTTGGTTTTAAACGCAATAAAATATGAAACTGAAATGACATATTTGATCATTTTATTAGGAAGTCATGTTGACTGCTGCTGCTGTGAAAATATTATGTTACTTGATTTATTCTTAACATGGTTGATTTGCCTTATAAATAAAAAATGAACAGCGGTTACCAAGTAACAATGTAAATAAAGGCAGACATATTAAATTTTTCTGCACACACGAAATATCTGCGGAGAAAATGGATCTGAAATTAGATGAAATTGCTGAGAAAACTGCGGAAGCGATAGGGCAAATCATTCCAGTTAAGTCTGCGAAAATATATGAAAAATAATATGCAACTGGCGTGAACAACACAATTTGAAAAGTAGTGCTGATGAAAATGTGATGTTGGCTTACTTTTTGGATGTGGTAAAAACAGTTTTTGTTAAGAATATTATTTTCAACAGTTCAAATTTTCAGTTAAAAACATTCAACCCTTCTTCATTATGGTCCAAATACTCGATGGTAAAATCAATGATTATGGTTAATGAGAATGTCAACATATTATCAAGTTTCCCAGAGTTGATATCTTTTTTGAAATAACAAAATGTAGGCCATCAGCCAAACCAGTCGAAGGTTCTGACAAAGGAACAAATTGAAAGCTTCATGAGGGACGCTCTAGATAAAGAATATCTATTACTCAAAGTGATAGCATTACTTGGAGTTGCTGGAGGTTGCCGAAGGGAAGAGATCTATAATTTAGAAGTTAGTGATGTGGAGGATACGGGTACTCAACTAGTAGTTAAGATTAACCAGACAAAAACGCATATTCGACGAGCTTTCACTGTGATTAACAGTGATGAGGTTCACTATTTGGATGTGTTTAAAAAATACATGAATTTACGGCAACACGTCTCCCTGAAAGCTCTTTTGGTGGGTTATAGACAAGGAAAATATCTGACTCAAAGAGCTGGTTGCGGAGCACTAAGAAAATAGATGAGTTCTTAAAACTAGACCAACCAGAAAAGTACACAGGTCATTGCTTCAGGAAGACATCCTCAAAGTTGTTGACCAATTCCAGAGCTTACCTTATATATATAGAAGAATCAATTGAAGGCAAAAACAAGATTGCAAGAATGATCCAAAGGGGCGAAACTTTTGTTGAAGTGCTACATCACAGCCACACGTCTTCCGCGATAACAGAAAGCACTGTAAATCCATTAACAACTCCATTAATACATACTGCTGGCAATTAATGTCAATCTTCAAAAACTAGAATAAAAGCTTAGTTTATGTTGATTCACTTATTATTTCAAACAACATTGGGAGAATTGAAGAGTACTGTAAAGTACAAGTGTACCGTAAATGGCACTTTACCGTACAGTATGGAAAAACAATATTTTTCTTTACTCATTTGAAATAGTCCACCTACTTATTCAAAAATGGAAGTCAATTAACTTATCCATACAATACAATACTTATGTTTAATAAAATTAAACTAAATATTTTCGCCACCCCGTACAGAGCTTTGTATGGCGTGAGTACCGCGACCAATCGGGTAGCAGTGCGTGTGCAGGTGTTCCAACGGACTTCTCGACAGGGTTCGATCTAGTTTTAGTTTTAGTGAGTTCGTGAGTTCACCCCCGACTACCGCGGGGTTCAGATGAACATGCTGTTAGAATTTACGATTTATTTTTACGTATTTTTATGTTAAGTAGTTTTAATTCATGGTTCTCTCTGTCTTATTTCAAGAAAGACATATTGTGAACAAGAAACAATTATATAAATTTACAGTAGTACAACAAGTAGTGTTATTTCACAATACCAAGTACAAAATAAACACAAATTTCCAAAAATACAGTCCATTCCAATTCAACTTAATTTATCAAATCAAAACAAAAATTATTGGATATGTTACAGATTATGGTCACTGCCGTATTATTTCATGTGAAAGGGGACAACGGGAGTGACTGTTAATCCGTCCAAAAATTTCATTAGTTTTGAAAACTAATATTTAAAATAGACTGCCATTATTGAAAAATATACTATATGAGCCAGGGTAGAAAAGTGTATTATTGTCTCGACAATAATAACTCACTTTACTACCTTGGCGCATAATTACTTTTATAACAAATCTACATTATTTTACAACTATTTGTAGTTATTGCAATTACGTGAGTACCGGTAACTTATAAACATTTCTCTTTATGTGCATAATTCCCACGAACGTCAAATTAATTTAATTAACATAAATCCTATTTATAATTCATGGTTAACGTCTATAGACAGACATTTAATATGTATAAATTCGTAGCATTGTTAATACAAACCTGTGCAGAATGGTGGTTCGTCTGAAACGTCTCCGCAGTCGTCGTTTCCGTCACAATATCCATTCAAACGTATACATCTACCGTTTCTACATGGAAATTCGCTTATTCTACAAGCGGGTCCTAAGCTAATTTCATGGAGGTGTATCAAAAATATCACCATTATACAAAACCACGACGACATTCTGGAAATGAAATAAAAAATATTAATTACCTTGGTTCTTGTTATCAATCTCCGTATAATGAAATAGTGGTCAATAAATAGTAAAAATGTATTTATATAAGTAACTGACAAAATGTTCTATTTTTAAAGTGACAACTCCTGTCAAAAAGTCCCTGTCCCAAAACCATGGTGACTCTAACATCTCCCCCTTTTGAAATGTTCTACATCAAAATTTTCCAATTTTTTTGGTAAACGAGTTTCTCGTCTTGGTCTCTGAATCAGGACATTCCCAATATTATTGACTGATTCATCTGACTCTTCAGGCTGATCTGACTGTTTAGAATGATCCTGACTTCTACTGTTCTCTTCTTGACTAGAACTATTTCCTTGTGATGACTCTTTCAAATTAGTTTCAGACGATTTTCTCTTAGAAGTAACATCGAATGTATCCAATAATATATCAATTGGAAGCTCATTTTGATCTTGGCGATAATCTTCTTTAGTACTGACAAATTGATTTTAGTTGGTTTGCATGGGATCGGATTAATTTACGATCTTCTTCTAGAAACACATTATACATAACATGTCCGATGCGTTCGATGATTTTACCTGAAACCCACTTAACATTGTCGTGTGAATGGATTTTTGCAAAAACCAGTTGACCAACATCAAAATTTCTTTTCTTCGCTCCATGTTTTCCATTTGATTGATGTCCCATTCTTGAATTATCAATGTTCTCCCCTTTTGGATAAGGTACAACTAGATCCATGAGTGATCTTGTTTTTCTTCCAAACATCAATTCTGATGGTGATTTTCCCTCTGGAGCATTTTTGTTCGGAGTCGAACGATAAGTCTGTAGAAATGTAGTTATTACCTCATCATTTGTAGATTCTTCTCCTTTCATTTTTTTAAGTGCACGCTTGAAAGTATCCACAAACCGTTCTGCCAAACCATTTGATTGAGGATGGTAAACTGGTGTTCGGATATGATCAATTCCATTGGCTTGACAGAAATCTTTGAAAAATGAACTAGTGAATTGGGTGCCGTTATCTGAAACTATAGTTCTTGGTAGACCAAAAATGGAGAATACTCCTTTTAGTTTCTTTATGGTTTCTGTAGCAGTAGTTGTTTTCATTTTGAAAACCTCCGGCCATTTGGTGTAAGCGTCCACTATGACGAGAAAACTGGATCCTTCTACAAGGCCAGCAAAATCCATATGTACCCTAGTCCAGGGTCCTTTTGGTATTGGCCAAGATGAAAGTTCGGTTTTTGGAGGTGATTTGGAAGCTTGTAGGCAGGAATCACATTGATGAACGAAATTTTCGATTTCTTTATCTAATAAAGGCCAATAAACAAAGCTCCTCGCTAAAGTCTTCATTCTATCTCTTCCAGGATGTCCTTTATGTAATTGTTGCAAGATCCTTTTTCGAAATATGGTGGGAATTACCACTCGATATCCAAAAAGAATACAATTTTCGGCTATAGATAGAGACTCCCTTCTATTGTACAACTGTCGAATATCTGGTTCATCTATTTCTTTAGGCCAACCATGGGAAATATAGTGTGATACTTTTTTGAGAACTGTATCTTTTGGCATCTCCTTTGCTATCATTTCAGCTGTTACTGGTAAAGAATTTGCAGCTGTCTCGATGATTTGCTTGACAGAATTTTCCATATATAGTGCTGCAATGACAAATTCTTCATCAGGTTTCGATTCGCGATCTATCAGTCTCGATAAAACATCTGCATGTCCGAATACCGAAGATGATGTGTACACGATATCAAAATCATATGAAAGCAAAGTTAGATCCCATCTTCGTCGCCAACTGTTATCAATCTCCGTATAATGAAATAGTGGTCAATAAATAGTAAAAATGTATTTATATAAGTAACTGACAAAATGTTCTATTTTTAAAGTGACAACTCCTGTTAAAAAGTCCCTGTCCCAAAACCATGGTGACTCTAACAGTTCTCTATTTCAAAACACTATTTTCTACTATATTTTATTTTATAAGAATTATAATAAATTATTATTACTTGTTGTTTATTTAAGATTAGAAATACGGTTAATTAGAAGTGTCAAATATTGAAATAATTATTCTATCATTTGATGTATATCTGGTAGCATAACTAAAAGGGGAAGGTTACGAGGACAAAACCCTACCTACAAAGTACAAGTATCTGGAGAAAGATCCGTGTGTATTGTAGGGTGTAAACAAATAAATCAAAGTAAAGTTTGTCGCGGCATTGATTAATATTCCCGTTTGAAAAAAAATGAAAAAAAATTTAGGCGAATACACTCGGGAAAGTCGAGCTTTTAATATGCCGATTAATCAATCCCGAATCCTGAGCGTTTTTTTGTAGATTACCGACGTCCAGGGAACTTGCGAGATCCGTTTAGGTCATTGACATTCTTACGAAGCTCGGGCTGTAAGTTTTCATTTTCGTTTTTCTTGTAAGAAAATTGATAAAGATGCCGCAAGAGTAGGTACTCGAAACGAGTGCTTGTTAGAAATAAGAAACAGTTTGTATGTATTTATGGTGTAAAAATGATAAATATTTAAAAAAAACATGGAGGGCTATGGATACACTTTAAGTTGTATTTTTTCATGGAAAGCATAAGAAAGGTTTAAATAATCAGTTAGGTTTCAACTAGTAATTACAAAAATCCAATCATATTTTTTCATTTATAGATAAAAATATATCATAAAAAGTAATATTTATGATTTTATTTTTTATTTTATTTATTATCTTTATAGCCCTCAGTAATATTCTCAAGGAAGGTATTGCACCACTTAATAGTACTAAAACTATAAACGCGGCGGCAAAAATGTTAAGTGAAGCTATATTGGCGGCATACCATGAAAATTGCCCTGAAAAACAAGGAAAAACAAAGGCACTAATACAGTCTGGTGGAACAACGGGTTAAGGAAGCTTAGGTCGGAGGTCCGAAGCCTCTTTAATAAAGCCAAAAGCAGCCAGGACTGGGATCCCTATCGGTATAAGCTCACGCAATACAATAAAGAAATACGTAAAGCCAAAAGGGAAACGTGGAAGAAGTTCTGCGAAGAGATTTCAGACACTCCGGCATGTTCCATAATCCACAAAGTCCTGGCTAAAGATGGAACAACCAGTAAAGAGGTGGGTTTCTTAAAGAAAGCTAATGGCACTTACACAGAAACCAAAGAGGAAAGTCTTAAAGAACTGGTATACACACACTTTCCTGCCGCAACAATTCTGGATGACTCAGTAAGGCTAACCAATCTGGAACAAAAGCTGACCAGGCCAAGTTCGACAGATTGGAAAATGGCTACAGAAGTCACAAGACCTAACAGAATCAGATGGGCAATCAAAAAATTTAAACCATTTAAGTCCCCAGGGATGGATGGTATACACCCCATTCTATTACAGATGGGGGTGGAGGAGTTGCTACCACATTTAAGTAGGATACTAAAAGCTTGTTTGGCATGGGGTATCTTACCAGAAGTATGGCAAAAGGTTAAAGTCATCTACTTACCAAAGGTTGGTAAAGTATCGGACCTAACACCAAAATCATACAGACCAATAAGCCTGTCATCCTTTCTATTAAGGACTTTAGAGAGGCACCCTCTAAGCAATCGTCAATATGCATACCAACCAGGTAAATCAACGGAAACGGCATTAGATGACCTAAATAGGTTGGTCTCTAAGTCTATAGAGGACAAAGAGATTGCAATGGCTGCCTTTCTGGACATCGAAGGAGCGTTTAACAATGTTACAACGAACTCATTGATAGATGCAATGAGTAGACGGGGCACACCTCAAGTGATATGCAGATGGATAAAGGCAGCTCTAGAGAATAGGATTGTAATATCCTCACTAGGGCAAGCTACCATCAAAGCGAAAGCAGGTGGAGGTTGTCCACAAGGAGGAGTTCTGTCACCACTACTTTGGGCGATTGTCATCAGAGGCAAATTTGCCGGGGTATTATCTGACAGAATGCAGATAGCCCTAAACACGGTTGAAAATTGGTGTAAGCAAGAGAGACTAACAGTCAATGCTCAAAAAACACAAATTATCAACTTCACAAAAAAGACAACATTGGCCGGTCTAAAACCACTAACATTGGGGGGAACAGTGATTCCAGTAGTCAAAGAAATAAAATACCTAGGAGTATTCCTGGATCAAAGACTCTCATGGAACAAAATACCACGCAGAAAGCTATATTGTCATTGGGCAGATGTAGACGAATGTGTGGAAAAAATTATTAGAAACATAATAACCTACGGGTCAGTGGTATGGTGGACAAAGACACAGCAAACAGGAGCAGTAAGGCTATTAAGTAACATACAAAGGTTAGCTTGCCTGTGCGTTACGGGGGCCATAAAAACTACTCCTTTAGCTGCACTGGAAGTCTTGTTAAACATTCCACCACTACACATATATATACAGGGCGAAGCGAGAGCAGCCATACACAGATTAATACATAATCAGCAGCACATAAGCCAATCGCATGGGGCTGATAATGGTAAGCTAATCAAGGAACTAAAAGCGGATAACATTTTGGGGCAACCCATTGACGCAACAGTCACGAGATAAATTTAAAATAAATTTAAAATAGTTATACCAGGTAGGGAAGACTGGGAAAAAGGTGTACCCGTAGAGGCGGAGTCAACCTAGTACACGGACGGCTCAAAAACGCCGTATAACGTGGGAGCCGGCGTAGTCGGAAGGAAACAAGGGATAACATTCCCAGTAAGTCTATCCCAAAATGCCACGATTTTTCAAGCAGAAATTACGGCAATTCACTACTGTGTAGAAGAAATTAAAAGGCTGGATAGGACGTACCGTTCAATAGCCATCTTCACAGTCAGGCGGTGCTAAGGGCACTAGATTCTGTAGAGGTCAATTCTAGGCTAGTATGGGACTGTGTGCATGCTCTGAATACTCTGGGGGATCGTAGCAAGGTTACGGTAGCTTGGGTACCAGGGCATAGGGGTCTAAAAGGCAATGAAAAGGCAGATGAAATGGCTAAACTAGGCTCATCAATGCCTTTTATTGGACCGGAACCTTTCTGCGGCATTGCAAAAAATATAATAAAGACGGCCATGAAAACATGGGTGGCACAAAAATCACGGGAATGGTGGTGGAATTCACCAGGACAAAGGCAAGCGAAACAGTTCATAATGGAACATTCGCAAAAGTTTACGTCAGACTTATTGAGTAAAGACAGGAAAACGGTCAAAACTGTAGTAAGTCTATTGACGGGGCACTGTAAGCTAAACAGGCATCTTAAGCTGATGGAGTTGACAGAGACGGATCTGTGCAGATTTTGTCACCTAGAAGAGGAAACACCAGAGCATATCTTATGTCAGTGCGACGGACTGGTAAATATGCGGTTCCTGACTTTAGGAGAAGAATATCCATTGGCAAGGTTACAGTCTCAAAGGTTATAGACTTCGTTAAGAGAGTCGGACTGGGGGATGTAATCTAGTTATTCGAGGACCACAATAGATCTGAAAAGGTCGCAGTGAAATAGGCTTCTGGCCACCTCTTAAACATCTATCTATCTATCAATGTCTTTATCAATGTCTTTCCAATAACAATATTCTTGCTAGTTGCTTCATTTTTTGTTATACCAACATGTGTGCTGTGTAGTCCCGAAAGCACTAATGGTTGCATTTCTGTTGGAATGACAATTCTATGCCCTTTAAATAAAATTTCATCCTCTAGTGTAAAATCATTATCCGCTTGATTGTTTGATTTTAGGTCTGATTGAGTTTTTGACAAAAATGGATCATTTTCGGTTGCAATACGTAGGTTTTCATAGGTTATAGCTGGAAATTTCAGTAATTGGATGCATTGGATTTACTTCTTCATTAAGAAATTCGTCTAAAGAGTTTGAATTTTAAATAATTGCGACTCGAGAAAGGCAATCGACATTCTCATGAGCAGAAGCTTTCCTGTATCCAATTTCATAATCAAATCCAGATAAAAATGAAGCATATATCTAAGTAGTCGAGCAGAAGTCATTGCTGGTGATTTGGAATTCTAATGAAAGATTCTGGTAAAGGACTATTGTTAAATTGATTGTACTAACCCTTACTTTTTGGAAGTCCATCTTATTAAGGATAATAAAAAACTCTTCGTTTTAACAAAACTTCCAATATTTATTTCAAAATTGCTTTTTAAAGGACTATTGTAGTAATAAGTTTAAATTTTCGCTTGAGGTAAGCGATCTTGAAGCAAATGCAACTGGTTTTTCTCCACCATTGATAATCTGAGATAGAACCCCTCCAACCCCTGTTGGACTAGCATCACATGCTAGAATTAAAGGTAAACTTGGATCATACAGAGTTAAAACTTGATTACTAGCAATCTCTTGTTTCAATCTATTGAAAACTAATTTACACGATATAAAGATGTACAAATAAATCGACACTTGAGACGTGTCGAAATTTATTTTAAAATCTGACATACATCAAAATATTAAGGCTACATTGAAAACCACAAATTTACACAATGAATGGATATAACACCGATGATGCAGAGAGGGGAGAAAAAGAGCCCGAGATGCCTACTTACCCATTACATTTTTTCAGTTGTACTTAGAGAAATTAGAGATGGGATTAACGTATACTGACATTCGTAACAGTCAATATAAATATAGAGCATTTGGAACATTTCTAAAGATAATAAACAAGGTTAAAAGTACAAAAATGAGATAGATATAAATGTTTGGAGCCAATGAAAAAATTTACCCGCAATTTTTTGATCAAAGTTATCCTTAATATACTAGAAACAACTGAACTGTTTACACATATAATTTATTAAGTCATTGTATTATGTCATGTATGAAAGAAAAATAAATATGTGAAATTTCTTTTACAATTTCGAAATTTTAGTAGTATGACTTCCAGATCGAGATCCAGGAGTGGCTGTAAGCGGTTAGCTCCAAAGCAGTACTGTGGACTGTTTGGTAGAAAAAAGAAACGTAGCAGATCAAGAAAGAGCAGATCTAGAAGAAGCCGATCCCGGAGGGGCCGATCAAAACGAAGTCATTCGAGAAAAGTTCGATCATGTAAGTGCAGAAAAAAAGGAAGCAGAGGCAGGCGAAGTCGACGAAGTCGCTCCAGACGAAAGCGATCCCGAAGAAGCAGACGGAAGAGATGTAGCAGACCAGGACCAAAAACGAACAATCCGTTTTTAAATTATATGCGTGTCTTCAGGAAAAAATATTGCGGTTGGCCTGTTACGAAGATAGCAGTAGAAGCCGCAAAATGCTGGTGTAAGATGGGCCCCGCAGAAAAACGAAGATTCTATAGAGAAGCATGCTCAATGATGAAAAAGAGGCGTCGGGGCTCCAAAAAAAGAAAAGGAAGTAGGAGTAGAAGTCGGTCTGGTAGAAGAAAGAGTCGACGAAGAGGGCGTCGTAGTAGGTGTTAGTATTCGTACGTGGACATAGATAAATTTAAGTGAAATGTATTATTTTCTGGGTTTTGTATCTGCTAAAATTACATTATTTATACAAGACGAGTTTTGTTTCATTTTTGTTGAATTTAACTGTACATTTTCTCTATTAGATCAATATCACAATATATAAAAATGACAATTTTAGCTTACATCAATGTTTTTGTTTTGATATCTAGTTACTACAGTAACTGGAAACATGGCCCCAGTCTGCTCTGCAAATAGTTGACTTAGGACAAAGCTACATGAGCGAGGAATTACATACATGATCTTTTATTAAAACATTTATTGCACGGATAACAAGCTAGCTGATAAAAACACAACCTCGAAGCTGGAGCGTTTTTATCTAGATCAGTTTCTTCAGTCAAATTGCCAAAAAATTCATAAAAATAAAAATTTAGCAGCTTTATAAAAAAGATGGAGTGCTTTTTGGCTTGATAATTTTTCTACTGCTATAAACATCCTCCATATTTAAGATTTTGTATTATTCGTAGACTTAGGAATGCTTTTTTTAACATTTTCTTTAATTTTGTGGATAGAACTTTGCCCAAAACGGTTCATTTCAAACATTTAAAGTTTTTTTGACACTGACAGTTTCTGTCAATTTGTTAGTGTTTAATTTCTACGCTCGGCAATAACTTGGTAATACCACAGAGTAATAATACAAATTAGAGTATCGACTCTTTATATAGGAGGTAAGCATCCATTTTCAGGTATCGCTATGACACTTTGGGAGTATCCATAGCCGTCGCCGTTAGTTTTGGTTAAGGTAGGCAGTTGGTTGCATGTGAATAAATCAGTGGTAGCGTATTGTGTGGAAGAGTGCATTAAATTATTTAATTCAGGTGCAGAAAACTGCGAAGGAGATGCGGAACAAATGTTACTTACATTAATTGACATTAAAATTAATACTACTGATGCATGTACTCCTACTCAGTGTTCTGTATCTGATAAAGAGACTATTACACTTAACGAAACGGATTTTGTATGTGGATATTTAATAAAAAAATGTTTACAACAACATACATGTTTCAAATGTAAGCATTATTCCAAATCCATTGAAAATTTAGATGATTCAGCTTTATTCTGTTTATTTAAAGCATATAGAAATAAAGATAATAGTGTCTATGGAAATATTTTAATGTCTGGTAATAATTTTATTATATTTATTCCTCAACTAAGTAACATTTTTGAAAAACTATTTGAAGAATTGGCAATAAAAGATCATGTTCTTCAAACTATATTAAATATTAGTAGTAATGAAACTTTTATACATCCTTGTACAAAGTTTCCATTAATATATGTGGAAAAATTATATTTTAGGTTAAGACTATACACTACCATTAAATGTATCAACCGAAATTATTTCAAAAGTAATGAAAATAAAGATAAGTTGTTAATAAAATTGTGTGCAAGACATACATATTCGGTCATTTATTTTGCGTAGAAATTCTATTTATATGTAATTATTTAACCTAAAAAACCAATTTTACTTTTTTTAAAAACAAATAAATCAATGTTTAGTTAATATTAATTTTGTTGAGAACAAATTCTATTTTTCTAAACTTTATGAAAATAACAATTATCTCAACAATAAAGTACGGGTTTTATTTATAATAACATTTTTTTCTAGTACTAACCTGAGCTATACCACAAAACAGAATATTGGTTAGCCCAAAATCAGATTAACCAATATTCTGTTTTGTGGTTTATACTCCCAAAAAATGGCTGTTCTTGTCTTATGAACATCAAAGGACCCGACAGCGAGTCGATACTCTGATTTGTATTATAAACTCTGTGGTCATTGAAAACGGAAATTAAAATTGACAATTGGCCGCCATATGCAAGCTCCTTTCTGGACTCAAGGTCATTTTGCATATACTCTTTCCTGTTTCTTTTTGCTCCAAGGGTAATACACTTTGGGTATAAAAACTAAGCAAGGAGGCTGACACCTACAACAAGTTGTCATTTTACGACGGAACTTACGTCAGAGCCTTCAATGGATAATTCCAGTAATCCATTCGGTTTTGCCACTACAAAATTTTCAGATCTAAAATGTCTGACATTTTCTAGGTCATTTTGGGTACGTCATATTTAGTGTGTTCTTTTTACGTCATTCTGTTCAGCTCTGTTGAAATAATTTTCAAATTGAGCGGGTGACCAAAGTGAGCAGGAGATCCTAAAAAGAATGCACAAAAATAATAGACAGGAAAGTGCATCATAAAATTTTAGGTTAGCATATTGTTTATTATTTATTTTATTATAAAAATATTAAAAAAGATCCAAGTAGAAGATAAGTTGTTAGTATTGGCATATAAGTGCTCACATATTTTGTATCCACTTCAAAATAAATCCAAATTGTGATTGTTTTCGTTATGTATTGAGGTTATGATCAACTGAACGGAGCAAGTAATCCGAACCGAGCCCCCTCTAGAGGTAGTGCAGTTAGGGGCAAGGGGGGAAGCGATAGTTCAGTTCTGATCAAAGCGAGCGCTTAAAAAGAATACGCAAAAATATTTACATGAACAGAGCAGCTGATCTGCTCGAGCAAATGCCGTAAAAAGAACACACTAATAATATTTAAATGTTATTAAATAGTAAAATTAAAACAAAAAGCGTTGCACGTCATAATTGTGATGTTGCTATTGGCGAAAACGAGCAAAGGGTGCGCCCTCTATCTGAACTACTAGAAGGGAAAGGAAAAGGGAAAGCAAATCCATTCTCCATTTTTTGTTTGCATGCTATTTGTGAGCAGTGTTTTAGAATAAGTTAAATACCACACGTACCATCTTTCACTAACGATCTTTACCACACAAAATTCAAAATAGAAAAGGTTGAATTAACATTGAATCAAATAGCTGATGTTATTGTTTTCCCCATTTCACTGACATTTACTGCAGCTCCAACTATCGGAAAAATTTTCGCGAATATATCAAAACTAGTAAGAAAAATTGGGGTTTCAAAATCAGAGAACTGAGATAATTATACCATAGAACAGGAATAATTACATACAGTTCCGGGATTCGATTGATACGGTGTCAGTGATGATGACATATTTGGATCAGTTCAATCAGTTGTCTTGTGTCATTTCAAAAGCCTTAGTTATTTTTTTTTATTTGAATTTAAGTGCCCCAACAACTATGGCCATTGGCACTATGAAAAATATACATAAAGACACTATCTTAAACATAAAACAAGTAAAATGTCATACAAGTTTATATTTTATGATAGAGGCTAGTTATTTTGAGGAATTTAAATATCTTTTTATATTTTGCACTTATAAAAATCTTCATTATAAAACGCATTTGCGTATCGTAATGTAACTTTTACGCACGCAAATTTTTGTTTTAAATGGTTGGCGACATGAGTGAGGTTTCTGAAGGCAAGACTATTGACAATGACATTTGTGGCTAATAGTAATTTATTAATTTTATATTGTTCTTTAAGAAAGTATCTGTGAATATGAATATAATATTTTACTTATATAATATATTATTATTGGTATATTATTCATTTTAAAATATTTTAAAACATTAACATTTCATAATCTAAATGTAACAACTGTCAAATTTTATAAATTACACAGTGCTGCCGACACAGTGCTGCCGACATACTTTTTAAAATAAAAATTTTCGTAATTACATAAAAATAAAAAATGAATTTAAAAAATGGTAAAAAGGGCAAAATATAAAAATACTATAAACAACTTATTTCATATGGCTGTTGTGACACTCGTTCTTTAAAAAACTCATCGCTTCGCGATTCGTTTTTTAAACTTGAACTCGTGTCATAACAGAATTCCATATGAAATGCGTTGTTTAATATACTATTGGAATTTCAGCGGTGCAGTTTAGAAGTTCTTTCAGGTTCGGCTTTAGGTCTAGGCGCTTATATATGTTGGTGTATTCCTAGTAGTCGATGAGAATGTGTTTAACGTTTAGAGCACTATTGCAGAAGCGGCAGACGGGAGAATTTTCAGAAGACATCAGGTATCCGTGTGTGAATCTGGTATGGTTGATCCGCAATCGTCTAATGACAGCAGCTTCTCTTCTGGTTAAGGAATCGAGGGAAGGACAGTCTATGGATGGTTGTATATCATTAAGGGCTGTTTTGCTGTTGTGCCAAAAATTTTGCCATGACTCCTTGACGGACTTTTTGAATAGAAGTTTCAAGTCATTTGAGAGCTGGAACGTTGTAGTGGTGATAGCAAAGGAGGCTTCTTTGGCATGGTGGTCAGCATTTCCATTGCCAGTAATTCCAACGTGAGATGGGAGCCAGATAAGACAGACTGTTACATCACGAGCTGAGACAGTTTGATAGATGTCATGGATGTTTTGAACTATTGGATGGTCGGTAAAGATGGTGTTAAGTGAATTAATTGAGGAAAGTGAATCGGTACATATGGCGACGCGTTTGACAGGAGAAGAGATTTGCTTAAAAGCTTGGAAAATGCTATACAACTCACCAGTGTGAACACTACATGTTGAGGGTAACCGATAAGAACTTATTAGTTTGTGGTTGGTTGTGACGGAGCAGCCAACACCAGAAGAAGTTTTTGAGGCGTCTGTGTAGAGAACTATATCATATGGCCTTTTTTCTAGTATCTCTAGTAATGCTTTCTTTATAAGTATGCTGGGCGTTTCATGTTTATTGAGCTTAGTGAGAGAGCTATTGAATAGAGGAAGTTGTTTAGTCCAAGAAGGATATGAGGTTGGGGGAGCGGAGTGGTCATTGATAGGTCGATGTTTTCAAAGTAATGCTGCGGTTTGGAAGTATTGTTGGTAAGATGGTGTTGGGACTTTGATGTAATCAAAGGGTTAACAGGGTTAGAAGGGTTGGAAGATGTTGATGCAGCGTATGAAAGGAGGAGGGATTGACGTCTTAGGAAAAGAGGTGGCTCATTAGCTTCGCGGTATAGACTAGCAGCTGGACTAGAACGGAAAGCACCGTGAGAGAGAGTCGAAAGGCTAATTAGGCTTTCCAACGATCTGTCAAAAATTATTCAATATGGCGGCTGTAGGCAAACAATAGCATTGTTTTGTATTGTTGTCATAGTGCTTTCTTTATTTAAGTCGGTGTAGAAGTTTTTATTGTTGTCAGAATATAGTTTTTGTGATTTTATTTGGACTTGTTAACGTTATAAGTTGAAAAAATGCCTGTTACATGCCTTGTGGTTGGTTTTGAAATTTTGATTATATGTGGTCTGTGACTTTGACAGTGTTTTGCCTTAGAACAAAAAGATACAGGAAGGAGTATATGCAAAATGACCTTGAGTCCAGAAAGGAGCTTGCATATGGCGGCCAATTGTCAATTTTAATTTCCGTTTCCATTGACGTACCGAAAAAAAAATTATATCAGGGTTTTTATTTTTAATAAATTTCAACCAATCAAGAGTGTAAATATAATTAGTTTTTAAATAATTTAGTATTTATAAGAACCGAATGATACGCCTATGCGCTAATTTTTGACAATTATATGCAAAAATTGCTTTGACAGCATACTGTAAACATAAAAAATGAGTCATACAAGGAGCTTCAAGATGGCCGACTTCCGTCGCAAATTTTCCTTAAAGTTAATATATGACAGACTCCTTCCTGTTTCTTTTTGTTCTAAGAGTATGTGCAAAATAACCTTGAGTCCAGAAAGGAGCGGCCAATAATTGTCAATTTTAATTTCCGTTTCCAAAGACATACCTTCAAAAAATAAAATTTATATTAGGGTTTTTATTTTGATTAAATTCCAACCAATCAAATAAGTGAATACAAATAGTGTTGTAAATAATTTTGTGTTTATAAATACCGAATGATACGCCTATGCGCTCATTTTTGACATTTATATTCAAATATTACTTTGACAGCATACTGTAAATATAAACAATGCTTCATAGAAGGAGTTTCCAGATGGCCGATTTCCGTCACAAATTTTCCTTTAAGTTAATATATGACAGACTCCTTCCTGTTTCTTTTTTTCTAAGGTTTTGCCCACAGACGCCATCTTTATGTCACGTGAGTTGGAAAGCCTTATAGAACGGAATGTAGGTTATTGCGCAAAAACTAACCTCACATTCTTCTTTTTAATATTGTTTTAAATCAAAATAATAACAAATATTGCTATTACGGCCCAGATTTAACAATATGGTTACGATAACAAATTGTGCAAATAGTGTTATAATTTAAAATAGACACAGCACGAAAAATTTTACGCTTTTTTGGTTTTCCAATAACAATAATAATTGCAGTGTTGTCAGCTTTAGAAATTTTTATCATTGTAATAACAATATTGTTATGAATCAAAATAGTAACAAATATTGCTATTATAGTCCAAACGAAATACGAATTTAAACTACCATATTGTTATTGTTTAATAGTATATTACATAACGAGTGTGGAAAGTGAAGTATTACGCACAAGTGAAGTTTAGCACGAGCCGCGTAGTGGCGAGTGCAAGAAATACACTTTCCAACGCGTTGTGTACACGATTTTTCCTACGACCCCAATATTTCTTATTATAATAAATATTTTAAATTTATTTATAAAATTTATTTTAATGGATGATTCCAGTAATTCAATCAGTTTTGCCACTACAAAATTTTCAGGTCTAAAATGTCTGACATTTTCTAGGCCTTTTTGGGTACGATTCAAACTCGAAGCGAAGATATTTTTTAATTTTAAAACTTTCTAGATGGTACCGAATATCTGAACGGAGCTATTAATGTTGTAATGAAAAAAAATAAATAACCTAGGGGATTCGAACTTTTTACGTTTGCCGCATGGACGAAATCTGTCAATTCTATGTCACATGTCTTATTTATTTTTGATATTTGAACCTCGATTTTGTGTTTTTTTCAAATGTGAATCAGGCTACTGTGAAACATGTGACATAGAATTGACAGATTTCGTGCATGCGGCAAACGTAAAAAGTTCGAATCCCCTGGGTTATTTATTTTTTTCATTACAACATTAATAGCTCCGTTCAGATATTCGGTACCATCTAGAAAGTTTTAAAATTAAAAAATATCTTCGCTTCGAGTTTGAATCGGACCCAAAAGGCCTAGAAAATGTCAGACATTTTAGACCTGAAAATTTTGTAGTGGCATAACTGATTGAATTACTGGAATCATCCATTGTTAGTCATGTTATTAAAAATTAGGATTTAAACGAGTTTATATATTGCATGGAAATATAATTAATTAAAATCAAATAACCACCTTTCTCAGGAATTCACATCAAAATTCTTTATTAGATAAATGACATTTTAATTTCTTTGTGGGCTCTATAAAAATTAAAAGTAAAATGGTCAGTTGGTGAAATTAATTGAAAAGTAATGTAATAATAATAGACGCAAAGATAATTGTAAAAAAATATTTTTCCTACGACCACATATGAAAGTGCTAGTTTGCACACTTATTTGTACTTAAGAAAGTAGCTAATATCAATACACGTATTGAAAAGTAAATATCAATACACGTATTGAAAAGTAAAAAAATATAGTTCTATGATCTGTGACATTTACGTCAAATTTATCAATAGTAAACACATGAATGACAAAGCAAGGACCATTTAATTTTTTTTAAATCTTCCTTGTGTCAAATATTGTATTGTAATTGCCATAATACAAATTTTTCTGTATAAAGTAAGAATAAAGAATAAAGTTTCTTATAGGTTTTTAAATTTTTAAAAAATAAACATATTTTTATTCAGTATTATTATTTTTATAAAAACACTTTTAGAAAGAAGAACAATTTATTCTTCTTTTTATATTGTGTTTATGTTCCGTGCATGTGTCGAATGTGGATTTTTGAAGTTATGTTTGTGTTTCTGTTTACAATTATCTTTGTGTCTATTATTATTACATTACTTTTCAATTAATTTCACCAACTGACCATTTTACTTTTAATTTTTATAGAGCCCACAAAAAAATTAAAATGTCATTTATCTAATAAAGAATTTTGATGTGAATTCCTGAGAAAGGTGGTTATTTGATTTTAATTAATTATATTTCCATGCAATATATAAACTCGTTTAAATCCTAATTTTTAACATGACTAACAATTAAAATAAATTTTATAAATAAATTTAAACTATTTATTATAATAAGAAATATTGGGGTCGTAGGAAAAATCGTATACACAACGCGTTGGAAAGTGTATTTCTTGCACTCGTTAAGTTTCCGCACTCGCCACTACGCGGCAAGTGCTAAAATTAACTTGTGCGTAATAATTAAATTTCCACACTCGTTATTTAATATACTATAATAACAATATGGTTACTATAGCAATGTTTAAACAGAATCGCCCTGATTATCATTTATTATTAATAATCCAAAATACCATGATTTACCAACCAACAGCTACCCAGTAATTAAGTTTTTAAGGTTTTTACAGTTTCCATTGTTCTTTTCATTGTTTTATGCAACTAGAATTTTTCAAATGCATATTATTTTCTTTTGTAGATGTTCCATTTCCAGAGTAATTTTGTGCGGTGCTCTCTTGGAAATTACTCCAGAAATGATAAATGATCTCTTATAATTGACCGGATGAAAGTATAAAAATACTGTGGTGAGCAGGTCTCATACACCCTTTGCGGTTGTTATAATCACATCCTCTCTCTGGGATTAAAAAAAATACACACACAACGGACTGGTGGACTGGTAATTATTACGGTTCTGTTGGAAAAGCTAATTTACCGAAAAATTTATCGCGAGAAGTATATCAAATCACGGCAGGGATAAGCGAATTAAAGTCTGAAATGGATTACCTGACTCGGTATATTCGAAACCGCAGCTCGCAACAACATCAATGTTTACTAATTTCATAAATAGATACATATATTTACCACAATAATGGTTTTAATGGTACATACATTATACATTTAAATAAATTACAAAATACAATATACAACGAAATACAATATGAAACAAAAACATTTTGTTCATAACATTTTAAAAAATAAGTGAAGAGTGAAAGTATCTCGATATACAGTATGATGCAAATGTATGGAATAAATTCATTATTTCAGAAACAGACGACTTTAAAAAAAATCTTAAAGCACGTCAAATCTGGAAACGTTATTAAGATAATTTCGTACCTCAACGCCATATAGTGTGGGAGAGCCCCATCCTGTTGGTACCATAAATCATTTCCATTTGGAAATAGCTGATTCAGCTGTGGCAACAGATAATTTTGAAGAAATTCTAGATAACTAGCAGCAGTTAGGTTTTTCTCAAAAAAAGATGGCCCTAAAATTTGATTGTATATAATGCCGGCCCAAACATTCACCTTCTCGGGATATTGTGTCCTGTACTCTTCCATCCAATGTGGATTTTTACTTGCCCAATATCGACATGTCTGGCGATTTACGTGACCGTTCAGCATAAAAGATGCTTCATCTGAAATAAGTATCTTTTGTATGAAACCCGGATCTCTGTTACATTTTTCCATAACGATTTCGCAAAATTCGATTCTTCTATCAAAGTCATCTTCTACACTGAGAAAAATGGATTGAAGTCGACGTAATAAAATATTATGCAAACACTGTGAAATACTCTGCTTACAACTAATAAAATAGTGCGCATTACTCTAAATAGTGACAGGAATGTATATTTATTCTGCAGGGCATTAAACTTCATTGTGCAAGAAACCTCATCAAAACTTTATGTTCAAATGTCGTATCTTCTATCGTGCAAGAACTATTATGCATAGTAAAATTATGGATTTAACATCATAATTTACAGTGATCAAAGCACAATAAATTATGACGTCTTAAATTCACCATATAATATAGTTTTTTGCATAGAAAATTACGTTGCAAAGAGTTGCACCATAAAATTCGATGCAATGCATGTATATATTTAAAACTACGCAGAAAATTTTATAGTGACATTCCCGATTATTTGCATAATAAGTACATTAATCCTGAGGAACAATAAAATTTAGTGCGTATGCACGTTGAAGAATCGTGCCAGGTTGAAAAAATCATTGCTTAGCACAAAAATGTTTGAAAATTCACTAAAATGTATTGTGCGTATGCACTAAACATTACGTGCATTTTGAGAATTCATAAAAAATATGGTGCGTATGCATATAAACATTACATGCATGCAACAAATCGGGGGAATCCGGGGGGGAATCTGTCCCCGCGCGCGCCGACATCGACACCACCGCGCCGCCGGATCCAACCAAACACCACACACCATTCTGTGCTGTGACCTCCGCGCGTGAGTGTCGTTCAATACTTCTATATTAAATTTTGCTGTGTTGTGTTGTGTGAAATGGACGATTTACTGAGAAAGTTATATTTAATTAAGTTTATGTTTAATCTAGATTAAGATTAACTTTCTTATGGAAAATAAATGTTTGTATGATTTTAAGATTTTTTAAATTACCTACATAGTACATACATACCTGCTCTAGACTCTGTGTGATTAGATTATTACTATGTGAATTTCAGCACTTTTTTCTGCACTGTACTGTGACATGTGTGGATATTTTTTAGGATTAGCAACAAATATTTGCACGGTGTTTCTAAACGGTGAAATTATATTCATAATCAGATTAGTCTTTGGACAGGTAGGTATCTTCAGTCAAAATTGATAGTCCAAAAAAAAAATTTTACACAAAAAATCGGCCGTTTTTTTGATTCTCCTTAAACAAATCGTTCACTACGAGTATTTTTCGGTGAAGTCAAAAAAAACTACCAAATTTTTTTGTTTTACCTATCTTTTCTGACTGACACAGAATACCTCTCCGAACACTTTATTTGATTATACAGAGTGTATTGTATGGGAATGGTTTTCGAATTTTTAACAATGTATTTAGTAGGCCATCATCCAAAAAAACTTACACAAAGATTTTTTTGTCAAAAACGTAAAAAAAAATCGACTCTCCATACAAATAAAACAAATCAGTTTGTATGAAGAGCCAAAAGTTTTTTTTTGTTTCCCACAAAAAAATCAGGACGATGATCTGAAGACATTGTTAAAGTTTTCGGAAAGTTGTCTCTTACACCCTTTATTATTTATTTAATCGTCCGAAAATACCGTGTAGAGATTAAGTGCTGATCCTGAAAAATATCAATCCCGTCACGATATTAAATAGTGCGGAAAAAAATACTAGGGCACGTAAAAGGATCATGCCCAGCTAAAAAGCAGTATGAAATTTAGTGCAGTCGCATATAAAGATATGCTTCCAGCAGCAAATAATATCATGGGCAGGCACGATATATTATAGGGTACGACCTGGTACGCATCAAAAAGTAAAATGCAAAGGCACATAATAGGATTATGAATGCATTATAATATAAAATGCTGTCAATTGTGTATTTTAAACAGTGCACTTTATATTTTCGTTCATTAGAGTTATACAATATGATGTCTTGACCTATATCTTATAGTGCGAGCAGCAAATAAGTTTGTGACGTCGCTAATTGTCGGAGGAACCATAATTTTATGTGCACCACGGCAGAATAACTTTATGTGTAGGCACGATTGTTGAAAAAGTGTGCATGCACAATAGTTTATAGTGCCTCATTTTTCTCAGTGTAATAGCTCCTGGACCAGATGTACTTTGTATCAATGCCACTTCTCTGTTTTTAGCACTCTTACAACAGTTGATTGATGGACATTATTATCTAGTGCGATGTCGGCAAAAAACTCGAAGAATAAAAATTTGACGTCTATTATTTGACAGATTCACAGATCATTGACGAATAAAGACGAGTCAATGACAATATTGATTAAAATATTTTTGTAAAAATAATTCCAAATACTTACTACAATAATTAATTTCAAATTATAATGTAGCATTGTTTTTATCAACGTATTTTTCTTTTCGGAACCAGCAATAAAAACTATTGGTTTTATTCCCAGTGGCCGTCCTTAGTGTATTTTAGTTCAGTGAATGAATATTTATTGTAATTCCATGTTACTTAACAAAGTTCATAATTTTGGTTAACCCTGTAGAAATAAATATTTAAATAATTACATTGTTGCAAAGGCGATAAGGAGACCTTTCAAATGAGCTGTCACGTGACCTCGGTTTGTATTTAAAAAAATCGTCGACGAAGTCATTACGCCATCACTAATGACGTAATGTCCAACACATCTATAGCAGTTGATGGCAATTCAAAAATGAAAATTGACGTGTTTTAAGATTTTTTTTAAAGTCGTCTGTTTCTGAAATAATAAATTTATTCCATACATTTGCATCATACTGTATAGTGAGGAAAAGCAAATCCCGGGACACATCAAATTTAAATTATACATTGACATTCTTTTAAGTGAAAATTTGATTCCTAAATTTAAAATCAATAACATTTTTGTATAGAGAATGAAGAGACTTTTTAAACGATATATCACAAGCCTATACTTCCTATTTCAAAAATTGGGGGTTGTCCACACTATATACAGAGTGGAACAGCCAAATGGAATAAATTCGAGATTTATCAGTAAGTTTTGAGCATAAAGTAAATGATTACTGAATTTTAATTTGATCAATTGATAACACTGCTCAAGTAACACCAATTGGGAACTTCAAAGATGCTTAAAAACTATATTTTAAAACTAATATTAAAACCATTTGATCTTAAAGAAAGCTATAAGGTCACAATAAAACCACTTTCAGCACAAAAGGACCCACTCTTATAGAGATCAATAAAACTATAAATAAAAACCTTTTTCTACAAACGTGTTAAAAATACAGCACTCTATAGAAGCCTTAAAAATGTCACTTTATGGCACTTAGTGCCTTAAAATGTTTATGGCACTGCTGTCAAAAGTGAATTGTCAGATTTTGAAAGCAAACGTCAAAATATTTAGATTTTATTTATTAACAATAATATTATTAGTACAATTTGTGCAATTACTTTATTTGAACGTTTGTAGAAAAAATATTGTATGATATACTTGTTACAAGTACCTTTTAAGACACTCATGTGAACCTTCACATGCGTGCCTTAAAAATGTACTTTTAACACTTATATTATATATAACTATTATAAAACTGTTTTACCTTAAAAAATTGTTTTTAGATTGCTGTTAAGTGATTTTTAAATCCACATTAAATATATTTATGTTCTTCTACGCCCACGTCAAAAATCGCACTGTCAACATTGCTTGTAAGTGACATTTAACAATAACATGCACGTAATAGGATCTCATAACATACTCGTGCGTTTAGATAAGAAAACTTAAATATCCTTGTTTAATCAAATTGCAATAAAATTTTTATCTATGTAATACTCAATTTGGTCGATTTACATACTTTTATTAAATAGAAAAAAGTTAAAAAACTATTAATATTAGAGGCATTTTATTTAAATTAAAAGAGTAATGCCCCTAAATGTCGGCAACACATTATACAATTTCTCAAAAATAAGTCTCATTTTCTCATAGTATGTTATAAAAATAAACGTCGAATTATTTACACTGTCAAGTTCTCTTTAAGTCATAAATCATAAGTTTTATGTAATAAGTCATAAGAAAGTTCAATCATTGATTTTCAATTAAAATGTTTACACACTTAGTCATAAGTCTTAAGTTTTAGACATAAGTCTTTAAAGGTGGCCAACATTCATCTCTTATGACTAAAAATTACGATAAATTCACTCTACGCATGTCTGTTAACAATTGCATTTCAAAAGAAATTCAAAACATAACATAACCTCGTATCGATTCGTACCTCGTATCTTGCTTTGTACCATTTTGGTAAATTTTTCATTTATCTCAATTTCAATATAAAGTAGGTATCAAAATGGATGTAAATGACGACCAATTAATAGAACTGGTGAGGCAGTTCTCAGTACTTTATGATATAAAGCATGCCGACTTCCGAAATGATCTCTTGTTTGAACTCGATAAAATTAAGGGGTTAGGAGAAATTTGAACTTTTAGATCTAATCGCCATATTTTGTAAAGACAGACATTATGAAGAGAACTATCAATAATTGTCACAACTTATAATTAAATTTCATTAGTAAATGGATTGGAAAATTTATTTTTAAAATTTAAATATTATTCAGATGGTCCCTATTAAAATTACGGATTACTAACCAATGGGCACAAGCCGTCTCTGCTTATCTGTACGTAATGTAGATTCATTTATACCGTCAAACACAGGACATGGATGTATGCAATCCGTCACTGGAATTTTATAGTATTCCAATGTATAGTTTAGAAATTATGACAAAACAAAGGTTTTTATTTCGAAATTTTAGAGGTCTATAACTCGGAAACGAAGGCTCGTATGACAAAAATTTATTTGAACTTCTAACATTATTTTGACCTCTTCTATTTGCTCCCGAATTTTTGGCATTAAGTTCCTGGACACCCTGTATATAATTAAATCTTCATCCTTCATTTTGTATAATTATTTCGATGTCTGTTATCTGCTGTTCAAAAAATTGAAATATATAAACATAACCTAGAAAAGGTCAGCTGAAAGTCAAGTTGAATTTTGAATTAATGCGATTGCGCGAAACTGGATAATGAATGGGAGTCTTCTTATGATGTGACATTTCGGCATAAAAGCAATGGATTTACCTTAAGACTTATGACTTATTACATAAAACTTATGATTTATGACTAAGACTTAAAACTCCTGCATAAATCCACAATTACTTCGTGCGTAATGGGTTACTTACAGCTCTAGTTACGTAATCTATTAAATGATTGATCGGACGAATTGGATTTAAAAGTGATAGCATAAAGCATATTTTTAACCCAAATTATCTTGATATAAACAAAATAAGAATAAGCTTGAAAACTATCTATAGATATGTTAAATCACAAACGTCGAAACCCAGAGTAAGGGTTGATACAATAATTTCATATAATTTTTTGTCAAGTGCAGAACTTCAGCAATTTTGTATAGTATTCAAGAGCTTGTACGACCACATTTAAATTCAGCTGAAGAGTCCTTATACTCTTTTAACGTTCGTTTATAAATTTCCTTTGCTTTTAAACCTTCCAAAAATAAAAATTCAATCATTGCAAGAACGAGTAACCTCCTTTTTGTAAACCTTAAATGCACGCAAAGCGCACGGGAACATTACCGAGTTCTCAAAGACTTTCTGAAATATTTAAATGCCGTTAACAAAATGTTCCGTTCCAGGAAAATGGAAAATTCATTTACGATCTGATTAAGTATCTGTCTGGTTATCTTCGGATATATTTGAAATAGTTATGGCAATTTGTGAATATAAAATAGACATTTAAGAACTTGCTTGATTTCAATACTTATGGAAAATGGAGAAGTTGAATCAATTTCTTTAGTCGCCGCATGAAATTGATGTATCCGAAGAATATTTTAAGTAGGTATATACACTTGAAATATAAATCAGTGACATATAAGAACACATTTCTTTGGCAATTGTGTAAAACAGGAGTTTTGGGGTAAATATTGAAGTAGTTTATAATTAATTTTTATTCTTTTTAGCACCCCATCTCTCGGTACCAAATTTAAATATGCCACTATTTAGTTTTAAAACCGTTATTTATTGTAAAAGTCCGCATACAGTATAGTAGTTTTCACAGTCAATGGTATTGACTGAAGGATTATAATAAAACCAATTAGACCCTTAAGTTGTAAAATCCGAGATGCACATGATAAATGTAAAAGGACCTGATTCAGGTAATTTCGTTTCTCACAGAGGGGTTGTAGATGATTACAGCTTACACTTCTTGTTCATTTTAGTCTTTGTATTTCATTGGAACCCAGATAGCACACGACATCCCTAGGACGTCCATTATTCGTCATTTTAAGGTCCAAACGTCCCTGGACTTATTTTGGACGTCCAAGGGATGTTTATATTTGAACATCCCAGGAAGGTACAGGTATATTTGGACATACTAGGGACGTCCTTATGATGTTTATATTATGTCGTTTTAATTGAAGATTTTATTTTTTCTATAAAATATTGTAAACTTAATGTTCTCAAACAATGGTAACCTAGAAGTTTCAGTTTCTACTGATGACTTGATCTTAAGTGTTTGCGCCTCACTAATAGGTAACGAAATCTACGCGTGTGAAATTTGTTTGCAAGCAGCCTTTCTTTAATTTAAATATATTAAAAGTTTTTAATTGGCAAGTATACTTACTATATAGGTTTTTAAAGTAATAAAATGTAAAATTCAATTGAAAAATACATACTTAACAAATATTCTTACTACAAAAAAAATAAACTTACATCAAACCGCCAAAATTTTATTTTTCATTTGAAGTAGTTATATAAATTTAAGCAGATGCAGCTGAAAAAGCAAAAGTTGCTGCATCAACTGCAGAAACTGAGATATCAATACTAACATGGCTTCGATGTTGCACCGAGCGTTAAAGAAAAACATAAGTTGTTTTGTTTTTACCCCTAGATGAATAGGAAAGTATTGTTCTGTTATTTTACCGCCCCAAGCTTTATAGAAAGCATAGTTGTGTTTTTTCACCAAGTGGTGTAGAAAATCATTTTTGTTCTTTTATTTTGCCCCCAGCAGTATTAAAAAGCATATTTGTTTTTTTTTTATTATATGAATATTATATTTTGTATAATATAAATTTCATTAAATTTTTTTATTTTTATTTCAAATGTGATGTTGGATCGAATATGTAGTAAAGGTTACCCGTTAAAAATCAAAAATCAAAATTGTTGGATTCCCTCCCCTTAATTTGGCTCAACAATGCTAAATTTGATTTATATAGCAGGTCTTTAGGTCCTGTAAAGGTCTAATATAAATCCTCATTACGTCCTTTATACATCCTTATTAGGTCCCGTATATGTCCATATACGTCGTTTAGAAATCCTTGTTAGGTCCTGTTTAAGTACTCTATATGTCCATATAGACCTAAATTGGACGTTTCAGGGACGTACTTTTTGGTAACATCTAGGTCCTTTTGAACGTCCCAGGGACGTCCAAAGAATGTAATAGGATATCCGCTGGACGTCTGGACATTTAACAAGTGACGTCCATTGGACGTTTGTCGAACGTACTTGTGCTATCTGGGAAGTATTCACTTGCGTTAAAGCGTGCAATCATTTTATAACATTTATTTGTTATTACAGACATTAACGGTATGTGGCGTGCGTGAATAAAAAGTATTAGTGCTTCTTCCAGTGGTTCGTTAAAGAAGAATCACTTATCTTGTGACATGTTGTGACGCGAAAATCATTATAAAAAATGTGTCTAGTTCCTTACTTCAGCAAAGATATAACGCGGGTGCTGCAGCAAGAGTAACCAGTAATTTGACGAAGGTGCATCTTCCTTCAGTTAGACGAATTGTTGAAAATTCGATGGAGTCAAGAAAAAAGCGTAAAGATTCCGGTGTCACAAAAAGCCTAGACGACTGGGAAAAAGATTTGATAACGCGAAAAATCTACACTATGTACGATGAGCAGCATGTCCCTACAATCAAAAGTCTGAAACAGCAGCTCATCAATGACGAAACTCACATCAACTGTGGCCTCACTACTCTTTTGCGAGCTCTGTCTGCAATGGGCTTTAAATATCGCAAAATTGACAAGAGACAAGTAATAATGGAATCCATACGTTTAATAAACTGGCGTTCTGAACATATAACGTCAATAAGAAAATACCGGTCTGAAAATCGGCCAATACTCTACTTCGACGAGACGTGGTTTGACACGCATGACACCCCTTCCAAATGATGGTCCGATTCCTGTGATAAGTGGAAAACAAAAGCACCATCAAATAAAGGAAAGAGAATCACAATATTACACGCAGGATCAGAAAATGGTTGGATCCCAAACGCTATGTGGCTTTCCGCCAAAAATATTAAGGATTCTTGTGTTGATTATCACGAAGATACGATAGCAGAGATTTTTGAATCCTATAGAGCTTATGTGGCACCAATTTAAATCGAGACTTTAAGTGGTAGTTTGGTAGAATTAATTAGGAACTGTATGAATAACATTCCTACCGAGAGTTGGAAAAGTTCTGTTAGTCATGTTATTAATGTTGAAAACTCGTACCTTGCTGTAAAATCAATGGCGCTAATTACTTATAATTAATTTAGATGAGGATAGCGATAGCGACTTAAAAATTCAAACTTGACCAATCAGTCATTACCGCTACCTTCAACTCCTCTCGCCCTTTGATAACGTCGCCAATATACTTAGTTTAAGTAGAATTGACCATGGCTTAATAAAGTGATGACCGTATATTTTTAAAAGTTATGCCAATTTATTTAATAGTACCTAGTAAGAAAAAATCATTTACAAAAAGTAAGTTACTTATATTTCAATGTGCAAGTGCAAGTGACTGGGATCAATTTGGTAAGCGGATAAGTACATTTATTTCATCATAAGCCCAAAAAAAGCAGTTTATCATTTTACTAGGTGTTGCCAAGTACCTAAGACGCAGAAATCTTTTATGGTTTATATAAAGTTAAATGTAGTGAAGCAGATCATTGTGGTAGGACTCTCATGTGTTAATTTTGTTACGCAAATGTTACTATTTATATTATGCAAGGTTATTTTGGAAACTAATGCTTTTTATTTCACTATTCTCCGTGATTGGCACGGTGGTCCTTCGAAAAGCTAGATTGAAGGCCACACTCAATAAAAACTATGAATCGCAGCCAGCTATAGTTTACAGTCTTAAAAGTTTTCACCATTACTTGCTTCAATTCCATTATTGTTTAACTCTAGTGTTTTAATCAACTTGTATATCTATATTATGCAAAATTCAAATTTCTTAAGTTCGACCCTGTGGCACATTTGCATCTTTTACCTGATGATTTTCTACACAATAAGATTAAATCGGGTAGTTTATTGCAGTTAATTAGCCAAACCATTTACTGTGAAAAATACTATACAAAATAAGTTTCATGCTTGGTAATGAGATGGAATTATGGAATAGTAGTAGGGCTGAGTCGTAAAAAAATAAAGGATGATGATCAATGATGATGAAGCGATTATTGGGGTTGGAATATCGTTTGATGAATATGAAAAGACACAAAAAACTTTATTAATAAAACAAAATCGGTGTTTAGTTACTGTATTTCAGGTAAATTGAATATTATTATTATTAAAGTATCTACTTATATTTACTTGTTGATTCACAATATTCATGTTCGCCATTTTCTTTTATGAACTCATGTATATTTTGTTAAATTGATTGTACTAACCCTTACTTTTTGGAAGTCCATCTTATTAAGAATAATAAAAAAACACTTTGTTTCAACAAAACTTCCACTATTTATTTAAAAAACTGCTTTTTTATATTTTATATTATAATTTGTTGTTTGAGACTTTTTAGATGAAAATTGATTATAAATTATTCGAGTTATATTAATCATTAACTCTTCTGTTATAACTTTTACCATAATAATTCTGACTAATGTTGAGTATTTTACCTTAATAAGTTATTAGTGAAATTTATAGATTTTATGAGAGTGCTGGGTGTGCTTTATTTCATTTTTATAAGTTTAAAAGGGCCTTAATGTATATCTAACATTTTCTAACCTTGAGCAGAGAAATCTGCCATCATAAAAATAAGATTAAAAGAAGTAGAATTAGAAGAAGTAGATTCTCTGCGCCGCTACAACTACAGCTGGGTAGCCTCCTGTATAGGACCTCAGTACCTTCCGACTAAGTCGGCTAACTAACGTTCTTCAGTTTTGCTTGATCCGAGTTTGCCATAAGGATGAAATATATTTCCAATCAGCACTTTGATAACTTTTGCCATGATATTTTATAAATAAAGTGTTTATTTATGAGATGATTCAGTAGTTTGGTGGTCAGTATTATGGAAAAACCCTATTTATGTTATCTCTAAAGTCTCAAAGAACATTAATTTATTGGGTCATTATTGTTATTTGAGTTGTATACAGTTTTGTTATTTGAATGTTGCCATGAGAACAATTATTATAAATAGTGTATTTTTGTTGTGTTTTATTAAATATCTTAAACAGTATTTAAAATTAATAAGTACAAAACAGAGTGTTATACTACAATATGTTTCGAAAAAGTATAAAATTTATTTTTTAAAAGCAAATATCCATAGAGATCAATAGATTAAATTGGTGTTGTTATTTAACTTACCTTAAATTTATCTGAGCTAGAGAGTTTTATTCAACGTGTTGTTTCTTTTAAATAGGAGCAAAAATGCTACTGCAAACAGTTGATCATCCATATGGTCCTAATGCCCAAGATTTTTCAGCAGATCTGAAAAAAACACAAATAAAATAAAGTTTATTTTAATAAAAACTTGTCATATCTAAAGGTGTAGGTGATTAATGACTCATTAATCAAAGTTCCCTTGATTTAGCTTTAATATTACATTCTTTTGCTAAAAACCAGTTTTAAAATTTTATCGTGTAAACCACTAAATACACTGCCGAGCAAAAAATGTAGGTCACTTTAAATAATTTAAGAAATGGCAAATTATCTTAAAAATAAAACTAATCAGGGAGTCATTGGCATAGTAGGCGGTGAAATTTATATTGTTGTATATGGATGCTATTTGTCATAGTTGGCGTTCTGTCACATTCTGACACCTTATTTGCAACCCTTGTTAACAACAAAATTTAGCACTAATTACGAATTCATATTGTTTATTTACTGGTCCAAAATGCTCCTAGATCTTATTATTGTGGCACGAATTGTAGCGTTCATACAAGATGGTAGAGGACAACGTGAACCCGTTAGAATTGTTGGTAAGAGCCTCCATGCTATACAAAATGTGTACCACTAGTCAAAGAGATGATAGATTTTTGTTAATGTCAAGTTTGCGGTTTCGCAGTTTCGCTACGTAATCAGCTTCAAGAGGTTAGAAACGTTAATGTTAGCGAATGGACAGTTAGAAGAAGGCTTCGTGCTAGTGGATTGTCTTGCAGAAGGTTGGCCAATATTAAACCGCCAGCATCGAATTGCAAGATTGAATTTTGCTCGAAATCACTTGTTATGGAACGATGACGACTGGAGCAAGGTACTCTTTACAGACGAGTCTTGTTTTTGCCTCAATGGACCAGACGGACGCCGAAGAAGACCTGGATAAAGATACGCCCCCGCTTGTATTGACCATAGACGTAAATTTGGTGGTGGGTCTATTATGGTTTGGGGAGGTATTCAGAAGCACGTAAAGAGTTGGTTTTAATAGAGAATGGCTCTCTAACAGCTCACAGATATGTAACAGAGGTCCTGGAAGATCATGTTGTATCTTTATGGTCACTATGGACGAGCAAGGCATTTTTATGCACGATAATGCGGGGCCACACGCTGCCAGGTTTGTCAGTGAATATCTAGATGAGGTAGAAAATAGGCCAGCATGTAGTCCAGATATGAACCCCATCGAACATGTCTGGGATGAGTTAGGGAAGCGTATTCAAAGGCATACACCAGCCCCAAAACTTCCCAGGAGTTAAGTTTCTATTGCAGGAGTGGAATAACATGGATCAAAATGTAATCCTAAATTTAATTTAATTTTGGCAAGTGTCTCTTAATAAAATTATTTATTAACAATTATTTATTAAAATTATGGTTTTATGGTGCTCACGACAACTAACAACTGTCAATATATCTAGTATACAGGTTAAATCAATGGGAGGGATTACGGGTAATAAACTAGCACCTGTTAAAAAACTAGATAGATTTAAAAACACTCTTTAAAACTCTCTTAAAAAACAGTGTATTTATTAAATATTATTATGTGCAAATCTTAGAACATAAAATAGTAAGGAAGTATTGCTCGTTCAAGGACAGTTGACCAGGATGGTTATCCAAGATGGCTACCGGAAGTTACTTTTTAACAGTGGCGTCCTATATTTTTATTAATAGAAAAATAATTTCCTTATTGAAACATACCTATTATTCAGTATGGACACTAATCATTATAACCATTTTAATAAGGAAAGTAGAGGAAAAAAAATAGTATAACATTGCCTAAAAGAGGGGAACTAGATTTAAGGAAATAAAACCAGTTATATACTACACAATTTTTATTAAAATTTTTCATTCTACCACTATTGGCCATTAAATTGAATTAGTTTTGTGTTAATTTTTTCTACATTATTTATTTTACTTTTACATATATAATAAATTCTTGTTTTTAAATATACTTCACAGATGCTTTTTATAAGTTTTTTCCTACGAGGACTTTCAGAAGTAGATGGTAGATTTTCAGGAACAGGAACTGGTGAAATAGTTTCACTGCTAGTAGTTATTATCTCTTCAGCTTAAGGTTAATTAGTCCTTACTTGCATAGAAAAGGTATATATTAGTGAAATGTTTAAGTAAAATATTTGTAAATAGATTTGAGAAAAAATATAGATTTGGTCAATGTTATTAAAGCAATTTGTGGATGTAATAATCACTTACATATTTCATTCTTGCGATTTCAATTGTAGGTATAGCATTTGGTACTAGTCTAACAATTATTGAAGAAGTTCTATCAAATGATTGTTCTGTAAAATGTTGTGAGCATATTCTATTCTTGCCTGGACTCCAGTTATCTTTATCTACAATATTTAACCATTTCCGTCTAATAATTTCATCCCGTGGGAAACTGTGAATGTAATAATGTGTTAATTAATACACAAATACATTTATTGTACAAAGTTGCTTTAGAATACACCATAGAAATAAAAATAATTGAGAAATACAGTTGAGATTAACCAAAAAATTGTAAATTAATGATAATTAAAATAAAATATCCTCTATTTCCATTACTGATACGCCTATGTCACTTTAAAAAGATAGGTTAGGAATCAATACAAAGTATTAATTTAATTTAAACATCAAAATATAGATTACTTAAATATAATGTATATTTATTATAATAATAGCTACTTACCGATGAAAAGTAATTTTCTTATGGTCGTTTTTATTAGTCTTTGAGCACCCACAAGCACTACAACTAACCATTGTCTTTAAAATTATTTACAATATTATATACCACTAAAACTTTGAATTAAAATTCACTTATATTTAAACAAAACTTTTATAAACGAAAAATGTTCTAAACTTAAATAATTGATCCAAATTTTTAACAGAAAACTAAATTTTTATAACTTGTAAACAAAGTATGAGTCATAAATGGTTATCCAATATGGCCGACTTCCGTCACCAGATTTTAACATTGTAGATATAACATACACTCCTTCCTATTTTATGTTCTAAGGTGCAAACCCACTTCCTTTCCGTATCTTGATTATTATGTTTAAATAAATTGGATCATAGGTAGGCAATATAAAATACACGCATATTTATTTTTATAATTAAAAATGCAGTCTAACAGCTAAAATAGAATAGATATTGATGAATTATTAAATAAAATGGTTTTTGTACAGAATAGTTCAATAAATAATCTCAAATACCACATGTCTTATAAAATATTACTAGATAAATTTTTAGTTTCCAGACGCAGCCTTTTTTATTTTAGGCAAAACTAGTCAAACAAACTGAATAAGATAAAATCATTTCAGTTTGTTTTCGTATTTTTGCCAAATAAAAAAGTTTTCGTCGAAACTAAAAATTTATCGATACAATTTTAAGCACTCGTGGTATTACCTTTGATTAATTTTGGGATAAATCTTTTATTTACTAGATTACAGAATTCCAGTTTAACTTTCCACCCTCTATTTGTATTAGGTATTTACAAAATATTGCAGTGTCTTAAGTAAAATCAACTTTCCGCACAATCTGTTCTTACAATAATAACAAATAGGTACATTGCTCGTGTTTTATATCTGCCACTTGTATAAGTTTTATTTGTATTTTTCTTTCGGAAAATTTTTCGTCTTCTCTAAGAGTATCTGTTTGTAACAATGGTAGTTTACCCAATGTCTCTTTTTATATTTGAGTTCGTGACCGTCATATTTTCTTTTATCTGGCCGTATAAAGCGTAATATCCGTTGTGCAATTTCAGCTATGGCTATTTTTGTCGTTCCATTTACTTCCTGATTGTTTTGTTGCTCATTTTCTTCCTCTTGATGTTCTTGATCGACTACGGTTCAACTACCAGTGTCGATTTTGGTTATTCACTACCTACCTTTCTGTATTACGCCCTCAGAGGTTTTGTACTCGGCGTTATAAATCTTTAATTTTCCAATCTGCTTTTATGCTTTTTTTGTTGATTTTGTCGAGTTGTGTACACTCTTGTTATGTTCGGTGAATATTTTCCCGGCAACGGAATATTAAACGTTTACAAGTCGTTTTCAATTAATTTTCGCCTTTGATAAAAATCAATAGGACACGCCCCTGCTGCAATTGAATTAAAACTCATTAAAGACACCAGGAGTTGAAATTGGATATTTAATAGAACATGCATTGACAGTTTAAAATGTTTACGCGAACAAACTAAATACAGTATCTGCCAAAATAAACAATACCTAATCTCGTCACAAAAAGTATCGCATAATTTTAAAAATTGAATTATGGTGTAAAATAAAATATCACATTTTTCAGAATATTTTAATATGAGTGTATGGTATTATACTTTAGATGTATAAAAGCCCAAAATATTCACAGACTAAGTCGAAAAACAAAAAATGAATGAATTTTGATAAATCCTATTTGTATTATTTACATTTTAAAATTTTTTGTGTGCAGTACGTTTGTTTAATTTTTCATTTGGAAGTGTCTAGATCTAGAAACATTTTGAGTAAAAGTGAGTAATTTAACTCCAGAACAAGCAAAGGCGGATGAATGTCAAGAACAATTCCGACGTTGCCAATTGTTTTATTTTTAATATTGTCGGGTACTTTAAAAATTTGAATGTTAACTTTGACGTTTTAACTAGTTTATTACATATTATAATTTAAAGTTACTTAGTACCATACTAAATAGAGAGTTTGCGGTAAGGTGTTTTACGTTATAAAAATTTCCGTTATAATGTATAACGTAAAAATATAGTAAAAATTATACCGTATAAAGCTTATTTGTACGCTATTTTTAAAAATAACGTTAACCAATCAGATTTTAATGCTTATAATTTACTTCCATGGTACAACAAATTTATATTGTAAATTGTTGTATCATGCATGTTGATCATTAGTTTCAATCCTGTTAGGTATTTGCAAAACTCTATAGAGGTCAATAACGTCTTGTTTTTCAAAACGAAACAAGAAGCTACAATCATTGCTCTGCACTGTTTATAAATTAAATGTAATTGTAGAATCAAGTATTTTTCTTTCATCGACTGCTTTCTGTTAAGCAGTAAATATAAGGAAATCTTCTACATCTATGTTACTACGTATATACAATCAGGTTTACCATGGCTTTGTTCATGATTTTTATGGTTATTATTTTTCTTAGTTTTGTTAATTATTTTTAGCGATCTTTTTTAAACTTGCACTAGTGACATATCCCTGACGTATCATATATGACATCTGAGAGTAACCTTTATTTTTAAGGAACGATAACCGCAAGCGATGTTTACAAATTTTACGATACACTACAGTATAACGTAAAATAGGAGTCTAACGTAACGTAAAACGACTGACCGCTAACTCTAATAAAAGAAGTTTACCAATTTATAGTCTATAAGTAGGAATTCGTTACTATTACATTGGAGGAATATTGACTAACAAAATAAATAAAAAAAGATACATATTGTTGTGCGAGTACGCCCCTGGCGCTATGACCAGACGCGAAGGAAACAGATGATACGAGAGTCTTCGAGAATATACGGCGCCCGATGAGCGAAGCATCTAGACTCGATACGATCGAGAATAGACTGGGGTATGCTGGAACAATACTTACCTATATATTAAGGACCGATTTGAATATTTTAGTTAGTTAGTTAGTTAGTAGTATGTTGTTAGGTAAATGCGAATAGAAATATTGTCTTACATAAATTAAAGTATTGTAAATAAATTGTGTTATATAAATTAAACAGTGTTAGTGATTTAAATAGTATAAAAATAAATTAAAAAAGACTAGTAAAAATAAATAAACGTTACAATATTTTTAAAACATTTATTTCAACAAACAGACTTTTAATATCGAATTATTATAAAAAATAAAAAAAAATATTAATTTTTTTCTACAAACGTCAAAAAATGACAAGATTCCAGATTCCACTGCCATAGAGGTGACAGCACTTAATCCTGAAATTTCACAGTCTAAAATTTTAATTGATATCTGAATTTGATTGTTGATATAATCTTCCACGTATCCTTCGGCCACAGTCGAAGATTTCCAACCTCCATGTCGCTTCAGAACACATATGTCGGCCCCCGTATTAGCAAGGAGTGTGGCTGATGATCTCCGAAAACAATGGCCCGTGTAGGCATCAGGATTTAGTAATTTTAGGTGTTTTGCTATGTATCTTTCCAATACTATTTATTCCAACAACTTGGTTAAAACATCTCTTATTCTGATACTTCAAAAACAATCGACGACTGGTAGCATAACTTGGACGAAGAGCTGCATATTTTCGGTAATATAATCTAAATTTGAAACTATAAAAATTCGTTGTGTATGCGTTTTTGTATCGGGTACTTTAACAATCAAAATGGAATTTTTACCTTCTACGTCATCGATTGTCATTTTAATGACTTTCTCATGGCGGCAAGCACCCAAAATACCCAATATTAAAACAACCTAAAAGGAAATCAGTAATTTAAAAAACACATAAAACAATCATCAAAAATTTACCTTAACCAACAAATAGGTTTCATCATCTGCCTCTGTTATGAGTTCTTCAACTTCCTCTCTAGTCAACCCCTTAGATTTCTTAGGATGGCTTCCAACCGACAATTTTTTCAAATATGGAACCAACTTGGTAAATTTCTTGAAATCCACGTTTTCTTTAACATTGAGTGTTGCTTTCAACATAGAATATATTGCCCATAACGTGGAAGACTTCAGCTTCTTAGAATTCTCTGCAAAATATGCCAACAGCACATTTTCGGATACTTTCCTGCCTATATTTGCTTCACACCCCTCTTTAAATTGCTGATAAACATTTTCATACTGGCGCCTTGATTTCTCCGGTAAGAGATTTGAAATTACTGAATTGGCCGCATCTATCAAGTTAGGTGGGGTACTGTTTACTTCATCGTCGCTCTAAATTTTCATTATTTCACAGTTATAAATATCACGCACGAAATTGACGCAAATAAGAATTCACTCCAAAATAATGAAAATAATTATGAAGAACTTTCACTATGACATAATTGTCAACAAATGCCATTTTATTTCCATAGTTACAGTACCTTATTACTTGATTTGGAAAAACAGTTCAAACCAGTTCAATACTTTTTTTCATATTAAGCTAAGCGTTTGTAGAAAAAGTTTTGTTTGCATCTCATGCGCGAAATACTTTGGTGATCTCGACTAGTCGCATTTTGCGCAGTAGATACAAAAATAACTATTTATTATTATAATTACATTCTTCAGAAGAGTGGCTCTTAATAAGTGGTCATGCAATAAACCATTAATTGCCAACTTTTCTTCTACCGTGGTTTTTTTAAAATAGTGAGAACGGTTTTGTTTTTATTTTTTTGTTGAAAAGAATGTAACTTGCTTTTTAGTTTTTTTTTTATTTGCCGGTTCTCCTACAGTTGATTCTATTGGTACAAAATTCGAATCTGCATTTTCATCAATTTGTTTTGCTACATTAAGATGTCTACAAACTGTACCAATTGTTTCACAAGAGATATTTTTAACTTCTTAATTCTCTATAATTGAACTAACAATATCTTTAATTTCTTGTTTTTTAAGTTTTATGGTCAATTCCTTTTTACAAAGTGATTTAATTAGTTGTTCAGTATTATAATTTGTTTACAGCTTATCTGTAGTTTAAGAATTTGAAACTTGGTTATTTAACATAAAGAAATGAACATGCTCACAAATTATTGACCTAATTAAAAAATCTATGCAAGTACATTTAAAGGCATACAAACAAATATTGCAAAAATTACATTTTATGTGGCAGCAATTTTGATTGACTTTATTTTTCATACAAGTGGCGATTTAAATTGCTTTGCGGACTAAGCACTTTTTCACAGTGAAAACATAAAATGGCCATCTCAAAAGTATAAAAATTATCTACTTTTATTTCCCACAAATATCAGAAATTCTTTCTAACCTCAAATCTTATTATGAGTTCACATTAAAATTTTTAAGTACCCGCCAATATTAAAAATAAAAGATTTGGCAACGTCGTATTTGTTCGTAACATTCAGCCGCCTCTAGAACAAGCAGTTCAAATCGTGGCTCTAGTTGAAGATGGACGATCTCAGCAATATGTTGCTGAAGTCATGGGAATCAACCAATCCAGCGTTTCTAGAGTCTTAAGAAGGTTTAGAGAAACTGGAAGTTATAATAGAAGACCAGTTCCAGGACGTCCCAGGTGTACTAATCCTGCAGATGACCGTTATTTAAGAATTAAAACTTTGCGAACTCGTAATGCTACAGACAGGCAACTACAAAATGTTCTCTCTGGAGTCTGTAATGTTAGAATATCTGTCAATACGATTAGAAACAGATTAAGGAATTTTGGAATCAGACCCAAAGTGCCTGGAATACCTTCAAGAGGTTGGTATCCAAGTTCAAAAGTAGAGGTGTGATTCTATTCATTTTTTTGTTAGGTTTTTGCCTCTTTTTCCTTTTAACCTTAGACTCAGCTATAACGTTTCTTTCACTGGATAGAAACACAAACACAGGACACTTTACCTGATAGGTTAGCTGCTCTGTGATAAAACAGATAAGATAACTCTAGTTAGCCTAGCGATTTTCATCTTTTGTTTTCTCTGAAGCATGTAAAATCTAATCATCAAAAGAATCGGCAACTGTGCGTTCTAAACTAATTGTGATTTCGTAGAGTAGTGGAGTAGACACAGAACAAAGGGTGTAGATTTACCTCGAACGAAATGGCAGAGCACATTCTTTGTTACTGTTACTGTTACTACCCCACTCTGCAACTGATCAGGCTGTTATCTAGTAAATCTTGGAGTTGGAGTGCTTCGCCTCCGAACAGTCAGTGATACCATTAGAACATAAAAATAGTAAGGAAGGAGTTTATGTTATATCTACAAAGTTAAAATCTGTTGACGGAAGTCGGCCATATTGGATAGGTAACCATTTATGACTCATAGTTTTGTTTACAAGTTATAAAAATTTAGTTTTCTGTTAAAAATTTGGATTAATTATTTATTGGTAAGTAGCTATTATTATAATAAATATACATTATACAGGGTGTTTCATTAAGAATTATCCATATAGTAACTGGAGAAACCTCAGCACTAAATATGAAGATTTAGGCCAAAACACTTAAATAAAATATTCCTCCTAATCGAGATATAGGGTGTTTTATTTTAACTATTCTAAATGATTGTATCCCATATTTTTGACACCTACCAATATTTTTTTATCATACTTGGCAAAAAGTTTACACATATTAGGTTACTTTAAACAGTGGTACATGATATTTTATCTCGATTACCAGAGGCGTGTGGTAGGGATGGATACTTTCTTTTATCCCCCTACAATTTACACCACTGTCGTAATAATTGTTTCTGCATGTCACTTTTTACGTAAATATCATCCTCTTGTCTCAATACGATTGAGTGAGTAGTTTACGAGTTATTTGCATTTAAAGGTAATGTTTAAAATATCCATTTTGGTTTTATTGCTTATTTAACATGAGATTCCTTAATAATCTAACCACCTTGACAACAAAATTTGTTAATTCTAATCGTAAATTCACATGAGTCAGTAACTATTTCACTGAATAAATAAAGTTTATTAGTTTCAAATGATTTTTTCATATTAATATTTATCAAAATTTCAGTTTTAAATTTATAACAAAATAGAACTATGATTTTTATTACGAAATAACATGATGAATACATAAAATAAACGTACTGAAACAATTATTTATTTAGACTTCTACAAGAAAAAATTTTATATAGTTAACATTATAGTAAATTTTCGAAGTGGCCTCCATTGACTTCAATACATTTATTAATCCTTTTGGAAAAATTTCTCCTAACCTTTAGAAATATGTTGGGTTGATTAAATTATTAAGGAATTATTGGAATAAAATTTATATTTTATACATTACATTATACATTATGCAAATAACTCTAAAACTACTTACTCTATCGTATTGAGACAAGAGGATGATATTTACGTAGAATGTGACGGAGAATCAAAAAAACATGCAGAAACAATTATTACGACAGTGGCGTAAATTGTAGGGGATAAAAGAAACTATCCATCCCTACCGCACGCCTCTGGTAATCGAGAAAAAATATCTTTTGCCACTGTTTAAAGTAACCTAATATGTATAAACTCTTTGTCAAGTATGAACAGAAAATATTTGAAGGTGTCAAAAATATGGGATACAATCATTTAGAATAGTTAAAATAAAACACCCTATATCTTGGTTAGGAAAAATATTTTATTTAAGTGTTTTGGCTTAAATCTTCATATTTAGTACTAAGGTTTCTCCAGTTACTATATGGATAATTCTTAATGAAACACCCTGTATATACGTACACTATATTTTTATGTTTAAATTAAATTAATACTTTGTATTGATCCCTAACCTATCCACTTAAAGTGACATAGGCGTATCAATAATGGAAAGAGCATATTTTATTTTAATTTAAATCATTAATTTACAATTTTTTGGTTAATCACATAACTGTATATGTCAATTATTCTTTTGTCTATGGAGTATTCTAAAGCAACGTTGTACAATAAATGTATTTGTGTATTAATTAACACATTATTACATTCACAGTTTCCCACGGGATGAAAATATTAGACGGCAATGGTTAAATATTGTGGATAAAGATAACTGGAGTCCAGGCAAGAATAGCTTTTTATGCTCACAACATTTTACAGAACAATCATTTGATAGAACTTCTTCAGTAATTGTTATACTAGTACCAAATGCTATACCTACAATTAAAATCGCAAGAATGAAATATGTAAGTAACTATTACATCCACAAATTGCTTTAATACCATTGACCAAATCTATATTTTGTCTCAAATCTATTTACAGATATTTTACTTAAAAATTTTACTAATATTATACCTTTTCTATGCAGGTAAGGACTAATTAACCTTAAGCTGAAAAGATAATAACTACCAGCAGTGAAACTATTTCACCAGTTCCTGTTCCTGAAACTCTAGTACCCCCATTTTAGGCAATGTTATACTATTTTTTTTCCTCTACTTCTTTTATTAAAATGATTATAGTCAATATAATGATTAGTGTCCATACTGAATAATAGGTATGTTTAAATAAGGAAATTATTTTTCTATTAATAAAAATATAGGACGCCACTGTTAAAAAGTAACTTCCGGTAGCCATCTTGGATAACCATCCCGGTCAACTGTCCTTGAACGAGCATTACATGTTATCTCTGATTACTTCCTTACTATTTTATGTTCTAAGGTGATACCCTATACTGATGAATATTGTGTCGTCCGCGTGACGGATGTTTTAATCCCATTTGTTTGATTTTATTAAGCCTTTGATTTAATCACAATGTCTAAATTGCTATCGAGAAAAATCTCCCTGTACATTATTAATATTATTATACTGAATCCGAAGGAAAATATATCCAGCTGAATAAGGGTTAGTAAAAAATTGAAAGTAATTAATGAACTGTCGTTTATTAATTATTCTAAATCCACAAAGTAAGGTAGGTATGGTAAATCATTCATATCATTTATTTGCTTCGTTATGGCTGAATATTTTGGGTATATTTTATCAATTTATAATTTTAAATCATCGGAATTATTCATCTGTTAAATGGCATTCATAAATTCAATTCGTAAAACTGACAATCAACTTAAACCCTCCAATTTTTTTTCAACCTCCGTCGGTCACAATAAAATTAAAATTGCCAAATCTGTTGTTTTCTCGACCCACTTTAAAAAAATAAAAGAATACTAATTCATTAATAACTTTTTGTCATTCTTGTTTGTTTACCAACGTATTTATATTTCAATAAAAGAAAGCAAAGAGTGTTGCATGGGAATTCCGGAAAAATAATCACGAAAAACTAATTATCACTTTTTCATTGTGTTCAACGTACCATTGTTGGATCCCATCTGCTTTAAAAACGTTTCATTTCTTTCATATTACAAGATAAAAGATACAAAAAATAATAGTGCGATGAAAAACAGCTGAAACGTACTCACAACGTTTTGATGTAGTTAATTGTTTAGTTTCCAGAGAGTTATAAAGCCAGTCTATTTTATCAAATGCTCTTTCAGTCCATTGAAATGTTTACAATCTAAGGACCGAATATTGCATTTTTTAGAGAAAGCAATTTTATTTTCGGGACATGTGTGGGGGGTTAATCTTGTCCTCAAGTCGTTATCTTGGAAAAAGAAGTGAAAACACATTTTTCACGATATCTCGAAAACTATGAGTTTTACAAAAAAATTGTAAAATCATAATTTGTAGAAAATTATTTTGCCTACAAATATGTTTATAAAACTTTTTGTCCTAAATTAAAAGTCAAATAAGTTATAAGCAAAAAAGTAAGAAAAATTTTCTTTTTTGCCCTATAACTTTTATTTTAAACATTTTACAAACAAAAAAATCACTTCACACTATCACCTTTTTTTAGGCAAAAAAATGTTTAAGTTAAGGAAATGGCAGAACAGATACCTTTGAATCTGATGTCTTCGAATTTTAGTCAAAAACTTATTAAACATTTGTTTGGAGTTGGCAGAACAGTCAATTCATTATAAATGCAAATCCTTCAAAGCCCAAGCAAGGGTGGTTCATGAAAAATAACTAAAAGTAGTATACATTTCTATTGAAACATTGTTATAGTTGTTATAGTTGTTTTTCAAAGAGTCCACCCTGTAATTAAGGATTAACTAACCCAAACACAATAGAAACCCTAGATAATATTGTCACAACAGGTAGATACATAGTTTTTCAATATTGATATCAACACTCCACAATCGTTCTTCTTCCTTCTTCACATGGTTTATGGCATTGGTCCAATTTTCCCGTGTTACGTTTCCAAAAGAATTTATCAAAAGTTGTCTAACATCATTCAATTTAAAAGTTGTATTGTTTCTTGCCACCTCACCTTTTACCTGTGCCCATATTAATTATATGGGGTTTAATTAACAGCGATAAGGTGGCAAACGAAATACCATTATTGCTTTTTCCTTCGCATTTCGTCAATTACATATCTTTTATACTGTAATTTGTGCCGCTTTGTAATTTGCAGTGATTATGTTTTCAGTATGGTGTCGTCAAAAGAAGTATTCTTGCACTGGAGCTACTCTTTAATTTCCTCTTTTTTCCATGACGTCGTAATTTTTCTACCAGTTTTGTATCATAACTGGCGTTATCTAAAACAACCACTGCAGCACTTGGCAAAAAGTCCAATAGCTGGGAAAAATAATCTTCAAAAACATCAGAGGTCATTTCCACGTGGTAATCTTTGGTTGACTGATACAAAGTTTTCTACAAAACCATGTTCGCTGCCAATGTATGCGATTATTAGTCTGCGACCTTTTCCTCGAGGAGCATTTAATCCTGTTGAATATCCCTCCAAAAATGCCTGACGGGAATTTGAAATATTGGTGTCCATCCATGCTTTAGAAACAGTGTGTCCTTCATTCAACCATGTTTCATCTAAATAAAAGATAGTTCTTCCCTCGCTCCGAAACTTTTTAATACTTTTTAAGTATTGTGTTCTCCAGCAAATAATTTCTTCTGTCTCATTCAAAAATTTTCGTTTTTTATGCGACTCATACTTAAAACCAATTTCTTTTAGGAGTTTCCATAACGTATTTCGTCCAAATTTGGAAAAAGTATCTACTTCTGCTTAGTGATGAGCAAATGCAAGACCAAGACCAAGACCGGGTTAGTCTTGGTCTTGTTCTTGCAGGGTCCAGTCTTGGTCTTGGTCTTGCACCAAGACTCTTGCAAGTCTTGCGTTTTTTTACTGGGGTCCATTTTAACAAAAAAAAGGAAAAATAGTTTTTAAAATCATTACAAGTAAAGTAAGATTAAATGGAGTGATAGTATGTTTTTTATATAACATTGTAGCGATAAATCAAGTATGAAATAGTTATTATCCTAACAAGTGCGGAAAAGTTAATTTCCGCAAGAGTTAGGATCAATATTTTTTTACTAGCAAAATCACCTCTAAAATTTTTTTGATACTTTAAAATATGATATTGTTACAATTAAATCTTTTAAAGTTAAAATAAATACACGACTGTAGCTATAGCAACCCTACTTAAACAGGTGAGTTTGTTGTTGCTTTGAGTGAGGTTTACAGGGGTGATTTAATAAATTAAATAAAACAATTTATAAATTCCTATTTTCATGTAAAATAATCTTAATTTTTTTACTATCGGAAAACATCTCTAATTAATAAAAAAATGCGTACAGGAAAAAATCTTAACCACACTCCGTGCGGGAAAGAGATATTGTCTGAGTTATAATGTTGTTTTACGCATGCTTGTAGAAATTTTTTTTATATTGTATTCATTTTGACAATTTCTTTAGGATATAGTTTTATAATGTGTCAATGATAATCATATATAGAATCAGACGTGAAAATCTAACATTTAATAATTTTATTTATGAGTTTGGAAATATATATGAATATTAAAATTAAAGTCACTGAATTTTGCGTCTCTCTATAAAAAATTAGTCTTAGCAGGCATATTAGCTGGGATTTGAAATAAACTAAAACTATGTTTGGTGTTGATGAATAAAAACAATAGGTAGAATACATTAACAATAATAGAGCTCATGTCAATATTTTAGAAAGATATATTTTAACAACAATAAAATACTAAGTTTTCACAACTGTTAAAAAAAGTACCTACTATATGTATAAATATTACAAAATACTTTTTTCTTTTGATTCAAATAATGAAAAACAAAAATAGGACCAATGCTTTTAATAGATATAGGTAAAAACTATTTTAATTTCGTTGCCCAACAATTGATATACAGTAACCAGACAAAAAATCACGTGCCATTTTTGCCAAGATAAATTTTTCATTTGTTTGAAGGTGACGACATACGACATATTAAGATTTCGTAGACGCCTTCAGTTTTCCGTTTCTTAAAAATCTTACTTTTTTCTGACCTTTTCGTTTCTTCTTCCGATGAAGACTTGTCTTCCAAAAATATCATTGCCAAGTCCAAATCATCCATTTTTTGCTTTTAACACAGAAACACTCTAATTATTGTCAAATAATGAAACTAAACACAAGATATAAAACAAACTATAAACACACAAAACGAAAGCAAATACAAAAATGGATTTAGGCGGTCAATAACGTTAAACTCTTACTTTACATCTGTGCTCACCGATAGCGGCCGTCTTGAACGGTCGTCAAATTACGGCCGCTTTATTGCGGCACCGCTATCCTAGGAAACCAAAGCTTTAGAGTTTAAAATAATCCATGGCTGCTTTATTTTTCGGTTTATATGTTTAAAAGACGCAAGACCGCAAGACTCTTGCAGGCTTGGTCTTGGTCTTGGTCTTGCATTTTCTGCAAAACCAAGACCAAGACCCGTCGCGCTCATCACTACTTCTGCTATAACAGTCATTACTTTGTTCAAAGTCGGAATGGACTTGTCTTCTAATGATATCTCTATTAAAGTTATCGACCATAATGGACTTTTTTCCTACGTGTTTTTTCGTTCACTAACATTTTCCTGTTTTCACTCGCACTTAAAAATCGATAAATACTTCGTTCACTATCACCGGTCATATTGGAGCACTTAATCACCAAATCACCAACAGTTGCTGATGCATCTTGACATATTAGAGCATTATGAACATTTAAAACAATAGTTTTTTCTCTTGGAGAAAAAGCACTTTTTAAATGAGCCAACTGCACTAGAACAAAACTCGAACTTGACGCCATTTTCACTACCGAAAATGTTGTTGGAGTAAAATAATAAAAATTTAGATCGACTACCTATATTCTTATGTATTAGGATATAAACAAATCCTCAATTTATAGACTAATAACGTACCTGTTTTTGCAATTATACACATAGGGTTACCTTAATCCCTTAACACCCCTAACAACCACAATTATTCTCCTTAAAATTGAAAAACAAAATATTCTAAATATCGTATTATGACTACTTATCCCTTACCTAAGAAGATTAAAAGAAATTTCTCTACTGATATAAATAATTACGTGCGCTACTGATTTAGGGTCTTGTTTACAATATTTTACGATTTAATGACTTTTCTTAGCTGCCAACTCCAAACAAATGAACTATAGTTATATTATTTTTGATAAAAATAAAGTGAAAGCAATAAATCGACCACGTAGAATACGAAAATTGCATCCAAACATTAAAATTCTAAATAATTTCCAACAAAATTGACTACTGTTAAGTTTTACGGTACAACTACACCCCTGATACTTTCCCACCCAGATTTATCGGATTTTACACATCCTACCGAACAATTGAACAATGGAATCATGGGGAATTTTGATTTAATTGAGTTTTGAACAATTTTACTCAGTTTCATCTGGATGGTATAGTAGTTTTCAGAATAAATGGTATTGACTGAAGGATTATAATAAAACCAATTAGACCCTTAATTTGTAAAATCCGAGATGCACATCATAAATGTAAAGGGACCTGATTCAGGTAATTGTGTTTCTCAGAGAGGGATTGTAGAGGATTACAGCTTACACTTCTTGTTCATTTTAGTCTTTGTATTTCATTGAAAGTATTCACTTGTGTTACGGCGTGCAATAATTTTATAACATTTATTTGTTATTACAGACATTAATAGCAAAGATTTAATACCCCAGTGTACAGAATAGGCAGTGTGTGGCGTCCGTGGATAAAAAGTAATAGTGCTTCTTCCAGTGGTACTTCAAAGAAGAATCACTTATCTTGTGACGCGAAAATCATTATAAAAAATGTGTATAGTTACTTACTTCAGCAAGGATATAACGCGGGTGCTGCAGCAAGAGTAACCAGTAATTTGACGAAGGAGTCTCTTACTTCAGTTAGACGAATTGTTGAAAATTCCATGGAATCAAGAAAAAAGCGTGAAGATTCGGTGTCACAAAAAGTCTAGACGACTGGGAAAAAGATTTGATAAGGCGAAAAATCTACACTATGTACGATGAGCAGCGTGTCCCTACAATCAAAAGTCTGAAACAGCGGCTCATCAATGACGAAACTCACATCAACTGTGGCCTCACTACTCTTTGGCGAGCTCTGTCTGCAATGGGCTTTAAATATCGCAAAATTGACAAAAGACAAGTAATAATGAAATCCACACGTTTAATAAACTGGCGTTCTGAGTATTTAACCTCAATAGGTTTGTTTTCACATCAAATCACAAACTTGTTTCTTACAATTTTCAAACCATTCTTGTGCGCAAGTCTCGTTTGAAATAAATCCCGATCTGATCTGTGATTAATGTGAAAACAGTAGACAAAATGTGTATGAGTAAATAATCCGTATGATATTACCTAAAAAGAAGGTTAAAAAGAAAGAGGTTATTGTTATTGTTTACAAAGCTATGAAAACTGTAAACATGTGTATGAGTAAATTATCCTTAAAGTATTAAAGTATTCTTCCAACATAATTTCTAAATCTGAATCGTCAGTGTCGGATAACATTAAATAATCAGATTCATCAAAATACGTGTCTTTTTAGTTTAAATAGGTTTATAATGATATTAAAAAAACAGGAGAAAATAGCAACAAAAAATATAGAAACTATTTGACATAAGGTTTTATACGCGCATGTGCCAACAATCTGCTGGAAATTAATTCTCAAACTGCTTAGACTGTCACCAAACTGTCAGGAAACCATGTGAAAACATCCGAATAGTGATTGGAAATTAGTTTCAAACTAATGCGCAAACACTAAATATCGACTGCGCACACTCCAAACGTTAGAAACAAGTTTGAAACCAATGTGAAAACAAACCTTAGAACAAAAAGATACAGGAAGGAGTATATGCAAAATGACCTTGAGTCCGCCTATGCGCTCATTTTTGACATTTATATGCAAATAAACATAAACAATGAGTCATAAAAGGAGCTTCAACATGGCCGACTTTCGTCGCAAATTTTCCTTAAAGTTAATATATGACAGACTCCTTCCTGTTTCTTTTTGTTCTAAGGAAAATACCTTTCTGAAAATCGGCCAATACTCTACCTCCACGAAACGTGGTTTGACACGCATGATACCCCTTCCAAATAATGGTCTGATACCTCTGATAAGTATAAAACAAAAGCACCATCAAATAAAGGGAAGAGAATCACAATATTACACACAGGATCAGAAAATAGTTGGATCCCAAACGCTATGTGGCTTTCTGCCAAAAATATTAAGGACTCTTGTGTTGATTATCACGAAGATACGACAGCAGAGCTTTTTGAAGATTGGTTTAAAAATTGTCTGTTGTCCAACATTCCGCCAAACAGCGTTACAGTAATGGGCAACGCAAGCTATCATAGTCGACAATTGCCAAAAATTCCTGGCTCAAAGAATACGAAATTGGAGATTCAAAACTTCATGGCTGCAAATGACATATATTTTGAGAAAAATTATACAAAAAAAATAACTTTTACAAGTGCTGCAGTCGTTTTCTTTAAAAAAACGTATGTTTGTGATACAATTGCAGAAGAATTGGGACATACAGTGTTACGACTACCTCCCTACTACTTCGTGTTCAATCCCATAGAACTTATGTGGCACCAACTTAAATCGAGTGTGCGCGGAAAAAATACTTCTCCGACTTTAAGTGGTAGTTTGGTAGAATTAATTAGGAACTGTATGAATGACATTCCTACGAGAGTTGGAAAAGTTCTGTTAGTCATGTTATAAATGTTGAAAACTCGTACCTTTCTGTAAAATCAATTGCGCCAATTATAATTAATTTAGATGAGGATAGTGATAGCGACACTGAACTAAATATAGAATAGAATTGTAACATTTAAATAAATTACTTGTATATCTCCTATATTATGTTAAAATTAAAATATTAAAATTTAAATTTAAATTTCTTAAGTTCGACCCTGTAGCACATTTGCATCTTTTACCTGATGATTTTCTACACAATGAGATTAAATCGGGTAGTTTATTGCAGTTAATAAGCCAATACCATTTACTGTGAAAAATACTATAATTTATGTAGCTTCTAATGCATAGATTGACCGAACTAGAATGGATTCAAAAATATCGTTTTCGCTTGAAAATATTTACTTGTGTTCATACCATGTTTAGAACATTTCAAATGAAAAAGTGTAAATAGGTAAGTTATGTTGGTTACGGCAATATTATCTTAAAACGCGTGATTGATTTATTTTAATCAATTCTGAAATATTATCAAAATTCTCTCCCACATTTTGACGAATTATTCTTGTTATCCGGTGTGTTAAATAGATGTATTTCAATCTCACGACTGTAACAATTCTGCTAGGCAACGTCTGAAGCTGCGGGTTAAACCCAATTTACCTCGTAGTTTAATTAGGTTGCAGATATATTCAGACATTCAAACGAAAACGGAAAAGGAATACTTTATTAGGGAACGAAAGAAAATAAAAAAAGAAACGGAAGACAATTAGAAACATCTGCTTAACATCTCTTATTATATACTCTACTACTTTTTTTAAAAAGATCCATATTATGTATGCTTCTCGACGCTAAGTAAATACATACATACTCATATTGTACGCTTAGATGCATATTATTCACGTTGAAACAAATGTGTTGGTACATTAGGGCAATATTTCGTGTTCTTGTGAATTTCCTAACGAGATTATCCAGTGATTATTACAGTGAGGTGGTGAATATGAGAATATGCGGTCAGTGTTGCCAAAACAACGAAGAAGAAATTGAAGGTAATTAAATGTGGTTTTTTATTTAAAAAAAAATGGAAGGCAAATCCAAAGTTATGACAAATATACGAGAATGAATTTGTTAAAACACCTTATGCTATGTTTTGAGTTCAAAAACGAATGTTTCTATAGTTGGTGCAAAACAAAATTTGATTCACGTCACTAATTTCGTCTTAATGGATGAGTTCTATAAAAGGGAAATGTTGCCAAATTAACGAGCAAAAAAATACTGAAAAAGGTTAGTCGCATAAGGAAGCAGTTTTTCCAATATATTTTTGGTTTTTCTTATGTATTTTGGGCCCCTTTATCACTCGTGTTGTACCCGAAAGATATGGAGGTCTTTTAACATATTTTTAGTTTGTAGTATTTTACTTCTTACAGTTGACGAAAAACTAAATGTCAGCTGTCAACACATACACGTATCATTAGATATTGTCCTGTTATTATTTAGCATTGTTTGGCTTCGTGTTTTTGTATTACTGCTTTAAGCTACCTTTTATATTTAAATTGGTATCTTAAGTCCTTCATAACATTTTCATTTAGGAATGAATAAAATGCTTCAAAATGTGGAGGATTAAGTCCAGTAAAGTATTTAAACATGATATTTGTCGTTTTTAGGTTTTTATATGAAAAATAGTTTTTCCTGTACGAGTATTTCCGTCCACGGTGAAGATTTGAATATACTTGTACTATCTTTTGTTTCAATTTTTGTAATTTTTCTTTTGGTTCAGTTTTTCTTTGCCTTATAAAATTAGTAGAGCTATAATTGTGTTCCAACATATTTGTAGTGGGTTTAATTGGGAAATTCTTAGATTGATTGTCAACATTTATTTGATTGTCTGAGACACTAGCATGTTCTTGTACATCAACTTGAGTTATTTCTGCATTTTCCTCAACTTCAGTAGATTCATTATTACAATATTGTTTTGGATCTACGCAATTATGAACTAAATGTTCACTACAAATATAGGTGGTTTTGTTGATTGTGGCAAAATTCAGATTTTGGTTGCCACATAAATCAATCCATTTGAGGCATCTGCTCGGACATTTTCTGGGTTTAGGAAACGGAATAAACTTAATAGAATTCCTTCTTCGTCCTTTAACTAAAGTTCTTGTATTATTTCTACAATTTTGATATGCACAATGCATCATCGCAATTTGTATTGTGGAATCACAACGAAGATACAAATCCGGGTAGAATTACTCTTCTCGATGGTATTTGCAATAATAAAAGCAGATCAGAGTAACACAAATCACTAACAGATAAATTTAGAATAAAAAATCAGTAATACAAAAACACGAAGCCAAACAATGCTAAATAATAACAGGACAATATCTAATGATACGTGTATGTGTTGACAGCTGACATTTAGTTTTTCTTCAACTGTAAGAAGTAAACTACTACAAACTAAAAATATGTTAAAAAACCTCCATATCTTTCGGGTACAACACGAGTGATAAAGGGGCCCAAAATACATAAGAAAAACCAAAAATATATTGGAAAAACTGCTTCCTTATGCGACTAACCTTTTTCAGTATTTTTTTGCTCGTTAATTTGGCAACATTTCCCTTTTATAGAACTCATCCATTGCCAAGCATCGTTCCCAACTTTCGAATTAAATGTTCCATTCAATAAGTCAATATAAAATACTTAAATTTGTTTACATAAAGTTGGTCGTGATTGACAAGTCGCGTCGTTGCCGTTGTCACCGATTAGTATATTTAGTTTTGTATTTGTCATTTTGTTTGTGGTTTTTGTGTTTTTCTTTCTTGTTGTTATTTTGAAATATAAAAAAAAATGTTCTTTTAAGAACAAAAACAGTGTAATATGTGAAAAAAATGTCAAAACAACTAAATAGTCGCTGCAAAGAACTGGTAGCTTCTTTGTTGCTGCTGTTCGAGAGGTTAGTAAAAAGTTTTAAAAAGTATATTAGACAAAATATTATTTAATTAGTTACGGATATCCATCAAGTAACAGCCACTTCAATCAAAAATTTTATTTTAGCGTGTGACAGCTGCACTCAACCTCAGTATGGCTACAGTTTCCAGTATTTCAAAAACTGTGAAAGACCATGGAATATTAAAGTCGCTTCCAAAGAAACGTCGGTATGAAAAAAGAGTAACTAATACCGATGTATTAAATACAAGTGGAATTCGAAATGTAATCTACAATATATATGAAAAAAGTAAGCCTTTTTCCTCTGAACACAGCTATTTAAATTATTTTTAATTGTAAGACCAGAAAAAATAAAATTATTTTTTTGTTTTCAGTAGAGGATGTAACTTTAAATTCTTTACTTGCTGAATTAAAAGTAAGGCACTTATTTGAAGGTTCTCGAAGGTCTTTATCAAATTTATTAAAGAAAATTGGTTTCAAATGGAAAAAAGATGAACCAAGACGGGGGCTCATGGAGCTTCCTGATATTGCTGTAAAACGGGTTAGATTTTTTAAAACTACATTAAAGAAAAATAAGCAGGTTTATATAAATTTGTTTTTATTGATGAAACATGGATATTTCAAAATGGTAGCATAAACCGTTCATGGCAAAATAATGATAAAAGGAGTGTCAAAACGACTAAAGTTGCAGCTAGCCTCTTAAATTGAAAACAATATCATGATCGGTAAAGGTCCATCCCCAATCAATTCAATGGCTAAGTGACACTTCGGCACGCGTGCTAGGACAATGACGTTTGAACGTAAGTATCCTCAATTCAATTTCGTGCTGACATGCGCGCCGACTCTAAAGTGCAAGCTTGCAAGTTGCAAGCTTTTTCGGTGCGTGCCGAATTGTGACATGCGCATTTTGGTACCCTAACCCTATTTTCTGTTTTATTATTTTTGGATTTTTGTCATCCATTTTTTTCCACTAACAGGAATTATTCTCTCTCTATACTCTACTCTATTTAAACCACAAATAACCTAGAAAATGTGTAATAATAACAATGTCGGCGATTACATTCCAGACTGAATTGACAATTGACTTGACAGGATTGAGTGATTGAGGATGGGTATCCGTTTTGCAGCACGCGTGCCGAAGTGCCACTTCGCTAGCAGATTGATTGAGGATGTACCTTAAATTGTTAAACATACAATTCATTACAATATCTCTTGAACTCAAGCCACAGGTTCCAAGAGTCCTTCGTTCCTTTTTTCCAACTCAAAACATTCATATAAATTCAGCACGAGTTCCTGGAATAAAAACCCTGAAAAAATTTTCTGCTCTATATCTGTTTGATATTTATGACAACAAATAATGTTTTATATCGATCCGTTTGACAGAGTTTTAGCCAGATTCAAAAATGATACGTCAAATTAAAGGTTAGAAAATTTAACTCCAAAGATTAATACTTACATCAAGGAATCCAACACTAAGTGAACAGTTAGTCGTTACAACAACTCTTTTTGAGAAAATCTATAAACTCTTTAAATGTTGGACATGCGGCTTAATTTCAACATTTTATATTCTGTAGGTAAATTTCTTTAAGAAATGTAGAAAATGAAAAACATAAATAATGTCAAAACAAGAGTTAAAAACACAGAGGACCCGATGTTAAATTGTGGTTAAATTATTTTAAAAATTAATACAAGAAACTAATCAAGTTTTAAACCAAATTATTCAATGATTCAAATTATTTTTTTAAATTCTAAATAAGTATTCAATGTCACACATTTGCAAATATAAATTAACTGAATAAATGTTATTTATATGCCTTGAAGTTAAGTACTTAATAACTAAAAGACCAAGGTCGCGGTTTTGATTTCCAAATTCATAAATTACATTATCAAACATAGATTTCCTTCGTATATTTTAAAATTATTATCATCGTGTCCCCGAATTAACTTTTTAATTAAAATTAACTTTTAAATTAATCCCCCTAGCTTTAATCTCGCTATAGGGACATGGGCGCACGTCCTGCTCGGGCTTAGGCTTCGTTATTTTCAAATCTGCAGCTTTGGAGTGTCTCATAAATATTCGTCCCGTTCGTTACTTTGTAGGTCACAGTTTCGGTTGGCTGAAACACGTGAAATTTATTTAATTCACACTGGGAAAAGTGAAGAAAATTACGCACTGCTATACACAGAGCGTTTCTAATTTTCATCGATTAATTTGTCCATATTTTCAAGATTTAATTCGCCAACACGCGACATGTTTAAATAAATTTTTAAATTGTCAAAAGTTTGACATTTGACGTAACATCATGACGTTAAGCCAGGTTTACAGTTGGAATTAGTTGTTCTTCAATTATGAAATGTGGAAAAGCATGGAATTACGATTTGATTTTTCCTTTTTAAAAGATAAAAAACCCCACCTAGTGATAATTTCTCAGTAAAATAGTGAAGATTAGTCAAAAGATAACGATAAATTATTAAATAAAGTGGTTTTTGTACAGAATGGTTCAAAAAATAATATTCTCAAATATCCGTCCTGTAAAATTTTACTAGATAAATTTTTATTTTCTAGACTCAAACTTTTTAATTTTAGGCAAAACTTTTCAAACAAACTGAATAAGATAAAATCACAAGTCCACATTTCAGTTTGTTTTCGTATGCTAAATAAAAAAGTTTTCGTTAAAACTAAAAATTTATCGATAAAATTTTAAGGACTCGTGGTATTACCTTTAATAAAACCACTAGTCGTTTTACCAGTATTGATAAAATCATGTTTTTTTGTTTTTGGTGGTTTAAAAATACCTGGCGGTACCCGTACGTAAAAAACAAATTGAGAGATCAACGTTTTCCGACACCCGAAAAAGCGGTTGCTGCATTCAGAATGCACGTTTTGGAGATACCTCAATCAGAGTGACAAAAGTGCTTTGACAATTGGTTCAAACGCAAGCAAAAGTATATAGATCTTCATGGGGAATATTTTGAAAAACAATAAAGTTGATAGAATCATGTTTTTTTTTTGTTTTTGGTGGTTTAAAAATCTTTTATAGACACCTGGCGGGAATTCGTCAGGTAGTGTGGGACTCCCCCGCTCGGCGCAGGTATGCCCACTAAAAAATTCCACCCTTGCTGCCTTAAATGTCATCCTGGATACACCAGATTTGATTTGCACAGGATGACTGCAGATGTGTTCATGCTGGTTGCAGAGGCGGATTTAGGTCTGATGCCGCCCTATGCCCCTATTGATATGGCGCCCTTTTTGCTATATGAAATTGAACTTCGTTTAGACTACACTGCGCTCTTTAGTTGAGAGATACTCTACCAATCCATGCTACTCTAGTGTGGATTGAGTGAGGGTGATCTAGATCTAGTAACCTTCAAATATTCTGGCTTTTTGACGAAGATATGGCACACTAAACAATTTGTCATATTTTTCCTTCTAGTACACTATTTTTAACAAGAAAAAAAGAACAATTTTAGATTCACTTTGTTTATTAAAGTACAAAGTTATCCAACTCCAAAAAAATTAAGCGGCATTGACAGACAATATTTTGATTTAACCTAGATACATTAAAAAGATTATCAGCTTACAGTACGTCCTGCCTAAATATAAACAACATTTTTTTAAATAATAAGAACAACATAAATTAAAAAAAGTTTAAAAAATAACAATATCTTAATATCAACCATATACCTTTGGTTTTTCACTGATTTATTATAATGACCTTTTATTTACAACAGTTTATACTAAACACAGACACTAAATTACAATTTAGAAGACCTTTACTATACTTACCTAATTTATTTAAATACACGAATAAAATTAATGATGATATGAAAAAAATATGTACACATAGGTGTAGGTACATTACATAATTACATTTAACTTTTTATTTACAATTTTAAATACATTTTGAAGTCCCAACATCTGGCTGGACATTTGTTGTAAATAGTTGTAAATAAATTTGTTTACTAACTAAGTTGTAAAAACATTTTATGCTCTTTCTAAAAAAGGTTCCGACAGTGTGCGAAGTTTTTGAATATGATGAATTTTATATTATTCATTTCCCAAATTTTGGCGCCCCCCAAAATCCTGGCGCCCTAGGCCCGGGCCTCACGGGCCTAGGGGGAAATCAGCCACTGGCTGGTTGTCTCTCCGCATTTTGTCTGCTTATTTCTTTCTTTTTTTTCTCTCCCATTATGCCATTTGTCACTTTTTGTATTATTTTCCATTTTTCAGGTGACTTCATCATGATTTGCACCATGTTGTTCTTCGTAGTCTCTTCTACTAACTGCATTGTTAGGTTATGTCTAATTACATTCCAGCGGTTGCAGTTGAATATTGTATGTTCAACAGTGTCTATCTCGTTACAGTATATGCATAAATCCGACTCCGTAATGTGCATTCTTTTTGTGTATTGTGCGAATGATCCGTGACCTGTTAATGTTTGCATTAGCCAATAGTCCAGGCTACGGTGTTCACACGTTATCCACTTTTTAATATCTGGTATTAACGTTTTTGTCCACTGTCCCTTACTTTCGTTTTGTTCCCACTTTCTTGCCACTGATTTAATATGTCCTCCTTGATTTTATCTCTTGCTTCCTTTTTGTCTTGTTCTTCACTTTCATGTATAGCTTTCCTCTCTTCAATAAGTAAATAAATTGGTGGCGCACCCGTCACTACGTTTAACGCTTCGTTTGAGACTGTTCTGTAGGCCGACGATACTGTAATTAGGATTTTTCTTTGGACCCGTTGTAATTTTTTCAGGTGCACCCTGATATCTGCTGTTGTATACCATACTGGGGCTCCGTACAGTAGGATGTTGTGTACCATTGTACATAGGATTTCTCTTTTTGCGCTTGTTGGACCATTTACTCTTGGCAATAATCTTGTAAGTATCGCTACCTTTGTCTCTGCCTTTCTTGTGGTTTCTAGAATGTGCCTCTTGAATGTCCCTCCTTCGTCTAAATATATCCCTACACTAAGGAAAATCACCCAATACAACTTTTATTCTGACCCAAGATATATAACCACAAATTATTATTATAATATTGATGAAATACAATTATATTGCAGCAAAAACAAATGTTATTCTAAGTAATCAAGTTGTATAAAATTATCATATACTTCTCATATTTTCACAAGTTTGCCACAAATTATATAATCAAAATACAAAAATTATATACGGGTTACTATACCAGTTTTTTAACACAATAATACCGCCTTTATGGTTAGTTGTATAATAAATATCCGACTTGTTGTATAAAAACCAATTTCGGTTATATACGTAGGATATATCAATTGTCTTAGTTTTAAAATTACCGCTAATACGCACCAATTAGCCATTAGCAAAGAGAGAGAGAGATTATACCAATGGACAAGCACAGATTGGACAAGTTCATCGTTATTTCGTTATTCATTTTTCATTTATAGATGTTTAGAATCGACAAGCGACCACGTTATAGCTTTTAACGGCTTGTTTCATTTTTATGGTTTATAGTGTGCATGTGAAAATGGATAATTTTGATTTGTCCGAAGATGTTCAGGAAAAATTCAGAGGTAAGTACCTGTACCTATTTAATTATGTTTGTTAATATTTAGCAAAAACCATTGTATATTATTAAAGCACTAAAGCGTGTGTTAGGTCGTTGAGTGGCGTCCATAAGCATGTTGGCGGGAGATTTTTGTTCCCTCTTAAACCGCCGGCCCGAATAGGTAGGTATATGGGAAGTTATAAAATATAAATTGATTCATATAGTTTGCTTTTGATATTTCGCAATACCTACCACTAAATACTAAGGGTTGTAAGTATTATTAAAATTTCAATGTATGAAGCCATCATAGGAAGCCATGCACAGCAGAGACATATAGATATGACTAATTTCACTAATTTTTTAACATTTTGTTATTGAAGAACATCAGAAATAACTATTTTAGAAACAAAATGTGTAATTAATTCCAATTTTTTTATAGAACTTCGAGGAACTAAAACAGAAAAAGGCTGAGAGATTGGAGAAATTAACTAACTGCAGTCTCACACTTCAACCTTTTGGAGTTATTTGTGGGCCTTTGAACAACGTATCAATATATCTGGCCGTAATCAATGACGTTGTATACACCTTTGATTCAATAATAAGAACCTTAGAGATCCTTTACAAAACGTTTCATGTGTTAGATATTGAGTACCCTTCCGAGTGTCAACATATCTGGCAGTGGCAACTTATTGAAGAAGTGATTTTTGAAATGAAACAATCTCCATCAAGTTCTTGTGTAAGTGCCCTTATATCATATCTTAAAAAATTTATGTAAGTGAAGTTAATAATCTAAGAGAAACTAATTACTATTTTCATTTTCCACATGTAAAAGAATTGTTAATTTTCACACACTAAAGATACATTTTTATTTATTTGTTTGTTTATGAAGAATATAGTTCTGTTTATTTGTTTGTTTATGAAGAATAAAATAAGTATAACTGTAAAAACTATTTTCTTTTTTATCCTTATCCATTTGTTAACAGAGTGGTCATGCATATACAGTTATATGGTGGTAAAGTTTCTATAATAATACTCTAATACTAAATAAAATGAAATTCTTAAGCATAAAATATTAAAGTTTCACTAATATCTCAAAAGCTCATGAACTGACAAAATTGGAACTAGGTTTGGTGCTTTTTATAATACCTGCTACTTTGGATGATAGCGAAGAAAATACCTATTGTTTGAAGTTGTGTAGACAATTAGAGCTCTATGTAATTGCCTGCTTCGGATTTCCTCTGTCTTATGCTTGTTTTATTCTACATAACGGTTCAGTCGATATGAATGATCTTCAGGTGAAATCTGTTCTCACCTGAAGAAAAGATTCATTTCGATTGAAACGTGGTGTAGAATATATAAAACAATCAAGACAATGGAAGTCCGAAGCCAGCAATCATATAATGCCTATCTAAAAATATTATAATGCCTATTTAATAATATTATAATGCCTATTTAAAAATATACCGACAATAATATATTGGGCATACAAAAATAATATAATAGTCATACAAAAGTAATATAATATCTATACAAAAATAATATGATGGCTAGTCTTCAATCAAGTAAATTGAACAAAATTGTATACAAAAATTTTATAATATTTAATTAACAATTGTATAAAGGTTAAATCTTGTTTACTAAAGTAAAACAATGTCAAATGACGATTATATAGAAATTGTATAACTGTCATACAATATTATTATTGGCCTGACAACGGGTGCTACAATGATTATACAACATTGCTATTGGCTTAAAAATATGTATAATTATAGCTATACAAAATGAGAATAATAGTTATTCAAGTGAATTTGAGCGCATATATAACTAGTTGTATAACCAATATACAAACATGTTTAATAGTTAATCAATCCAAACTTAGTTTCCAGAAAAACGCGTTTTATAACCACAAAATAGTAGTTGATTTGTCACAAATAGTATATACCTTTTGTATAAAGATAATACAAGTTCTATATTATGGCTAATGATTTTTCTCTCAGTGTAGGTACCTAACTGACTTCTATGGTTCATTTCCACTCCATTCAATCTAAATTTAACTTAACATCCTCCCTATCCCTTTTCCCGTTCAAAATAACTGCATCTGTTTTGTGAGGTGCTAATTTTAGACATTAATTTGTGCTCAGGATTAGATCCTCCTTATCCTCTGCCTCTAGTATAATAGCCAAGTCATCCGCGTAAGCTAAACTGGTAGCACCTCCTGTGAGTTGAACTTTTATTACTTCGGCATATAGGTTAGTCCTAACACCGAGCCCTGTGGTACGCCGGCATTTGTTCTGATTTTTCTTCTTTAGTGCAGGTATTGTTCCTATTTTTAAAGTAATCAGAAATTATATTTACCAGGTACCTCGATATTTGTCTCCTCCTAAGTTCTTCTATGATTAGGCTATGCTTTGCCGAGTTAAAGGGATTTTTTACATCCAAGAGAACTAGCACTAACTACTTTTTGTCTGTATTTTTAAATGTTTCGCAAACTGTCTCGACAGCCTGTATTGTGGACCTACCACTTCTGAATCCGAATTGATTCCTATGCAGATCCTCTTTTTCTTCCAGTTCATTGATAACCCTCTCCCTGATTAAACTTTCGTAAAGTTTGCTTACGGCGTTCAATAAACATATGGACCAGAAGGTTAGTTCTTCTAGATTTTTTTGATTTTTAGGTATTAACACTACTTTGGCTGTTTTCCAGTCATTTGGAAAAATTTGTGCTTTCAGCAGGTTATTTAATTCCCTCAATATCCATTTCGTCCTACGGACTCGTGATTTTATCATATTTCAGTTTGTTTTCGTATTTTGCCAAATAATAAAGTTTTCGTCGAAACTAAAAATTTATCGATAAAATTTTAAGGACTCGTGGCGTGAAAACGCCATCGCTCACTGCATAAAACTGGCAACGTCTTGGCGAAATTCCCATAACGTTAGCATTGCATATCTTACCCTGTACGGATTAGTCACTTTAGCACTCTGGAACATAGCGAAAGCCCTCAAAGAACACAAAAAACCTATGCCCCCATTGCACGGAGCAAACGGAATGGCATATACCAACGAGGAAAAAGCAGGAGCAATGAAAAATACAATGGAGTTACAATTCATGCTCAACGAATACCCTGACGAGGACATGGACTTCTCGGACAGAGTAGTTGAAGTTGAAGAATTCGCAGAAGAAGAGGACGAAGAAGAAGAAAACATAGGATTCACCACACCGGAGGAACTTAGCACCGGGTATCGACGGAATCACAAACAGGGCCATAAAACGCAAGCCAGCCAAAGGAATTATGCACCTGACAAGCATAATAAACGGAGTACTAAGATTAAAATACTTCCCAACAAGATGGAAAAGAGCCGAAGTAGTCATGATCAGGAAAGCGGGAAAAAACCCCACCTTCCCACAAAACTATCGCCCAATAAGTTTGCTACCTTCGATAAGTAAAATTGCAGAACGAGTAATCCTAAGACTCATCAAAAAACAAACAAGAGAATTAAACATAATACCAGAGGAGCAGTTCGGATTCAGAGAAGAACACCAAAAGTCTTGAGATTGATCGAATATACCACTCAAGGATTTAATCAAAAAGAATGCAGCGGAGCTATATTTTTGGATATAAGTAAGGCCTTCGATAGAGTCTGGCACGAAGGCCTCATATACAAAATGAAGGAAGCAGGGTACCAGAAAGGCCTGCTAAGACTTCGATATAGCTAGCTCAAAGAAAGAAAATTTCAAATAAAGGTAGCAAACGTTAGATCCAGTGAAGGAAGCCAGGAAGCGGGTGTACCCCAAGGAGCGGTACTATCCCCACTGCTATACAGCATCTACACATCCGACATACCCAAAACAGAGAACACAATAATGGGGCTATACGCAGACGATACTGCTATAGTAACGAGGTGTAGAAAAATAAACAAAATAACAAAGGAGATTACAAACAGCAACCAGTGGAATAGAGGAATGGTTCGCTACCTGGAAAATAAAAGTTAACGGAGAAAAAACCAAGCGGTATTATTCCAAAAAAGAAGACAAACCTCATACAAAAACATTGAAATAGACGGAGATATTATCCCAGATAAAGCCAAATACCTAGGCGTAACTCTAGACAAAAAGACTTACCTTCACCGACCACGTCAATACTGTAGTGGCAAAGGTCAAACAGGCGAGATCTAGGCTATGTGGACTACTCGGACGAAACAGCAAACTAAATCTCAACACGAAGATGAGATTCATAAGGAGTATCATAATTCTTATCATGACGTATGCCTCGGTGGCGTGGGGACATACGTGTGATACGAACAGGAAGAAATTGGAAGCGCAACAAAATATCACGATCAGGCAAGCTCTGAACGCTCCATGGTATGTGAGAAACGATGACATATACAGAGACATAAAACCAGAGAAGGTACTAGAGATAATGGACGCAAGAGCCGGAAAATTATTCGAACTACGAACTCATCCGAACACAGAGCTCAGAGACCTGACGGACTATACAGCCGAAGACTACAGAAGATACAGAAGACCGAGACAACAAATAGAAGAGCAACAAGGCCGCAAACCAGAACAAGCCCCACAAAAAAAATAGTAACAAAAAAAACCTACCGCACTTGTGATTACCTGGGCACATGCCACGGTACGGGCACGGGTAACCACGAGAGCACCAAAAAATAATTAAAAAACATAAAAAGGGGTCGGACAAGAAAGAAGACAGCGAAGAGGAACCCCCGACACAGAGTTCCCGCTAATACAAATTTTGGAAATGCCGGAATTCTATCGGGGACAGCTCTAGAGAAAGCGAAGGACCACCTTGTGTAAAGTTAGTATTACCACTGGCGCTAGGATGGACCTTGCCTGAGGGCAGCGAAAAGCACACACACACTCGCCGACAAAAACACAACCGTGAAAGACAAGGGAATAAAGCCAAAAGAGCTACCCCTTCGAACCGAGAAAGACACTCCTGAAGGCCCCCGCAGAATTAAAGGAGGGAAAGAGAGAAACGCGCGTGACGCGAAACAGCGATGAGGTCCTGTCGGAATGACAGGGGGTGGTGGAATGTTCTACTTCGCATAGACTCCCAGATTCCTCATTTATGAGGAGATCTGGGAGTATATGGTTAGTGGGACGGGTTTTCTCACGCACGTGTGTGTGTGTGTGTCTAGTCACTTTGAGACGATATATATAGACTCAAACTTATCTGGTAACTTATCACGAAATTGATTTGATTGATTTTTTTTATTTTAGGCTAAACTACTCAAACAAAGTGAATAAGATAAAATCACTCGTCCTACTGACTCGTGATTTTATCACGTTTCAGTTTGTTTTCGTATTTTTGCCAAATAAAAAAAATCAATCAAATCAATTTCGTGATGAAGTTACCACGGTACTTTTTGTACACACTGTATAATTAAATGAACAATTTTTAATTATAGCGATTTTTCTTAATATTTATTTTGCGTCAATTATTGTACTATAGAACAAAACTTACTGGCAAGGTTTGCCTTTTATATTTCGGGATTTGGCAACCCTGGTGTTGCAATCTGACAACTGACAGCTATATCGTAAAGTTGGACATTTTAAAAGTTATACGTACTCAGAATATTTTAACATACGAGCTCTATTTGTGTTGTTTTGACAATTGGTTCAAACGCATGCAAAAGTGTATAGATCTTCATAGGGAATATTTTGAACTACAATAAAGTGATTTTCGATTATTAATATTTGTTTTTGTTCTCTAATCCCGAAATATAAAAAGCAACCCTCGTATACTGAATCCACATCTTAATAATTTCTAAATTGGCAAACAATGAGTTGTTAAAAATACCGTTTTTGTTGAACAAATAAAAAATTTGCATTGCTAAATTAGATATTTTAGTATTTCAACAACGCAAAATTGTTCGCTATGTAGGAAGGGAAAATATTAATAAGTAATTTGGCTTGATAAAGTGCCCTTAAAATAATATCTTTTTCCAACTTGTTGCTTAAATGGATATTACGGGTTTAATTTAGATGACCAATTTGGATGTTTCACGGATATTGCGTACTACACGGGTCTCTACACAAATTAAATTTAATGTTTCCCTTGATTATTGCCGGAAAATTATATAGGACGGGACTTTTCCGTAATTTGCATAATATTACAGATAATATATGTGCCTAATCCCTATCATACATAAAAATCGGTAGAACATTATTAACTCCGTGTGGTTGAATATAGAACAAACGCAGACAGCAGCTCAAAGAAAGCCCACATATAGAACTAACATTGACAATTCCTTTAGTTACTTTCCATTCTATTCTTTTCCGATAATCTCTCAAGAATCTAAAAATAAAAGACCCGAGAAATAACCTTTTTTATTATTTCTTCGACAATATTCTTAGAGTCGGCATGGCGATATTTTACCAGTGGAAATACGCCTTTTTGAACTTCTTTTTGTTAATGGACAGCTTAAAAGTTAATCAGTACAAATGGTCAAACCAACATTAAACGTTACATCTAAAGTATAGTATTTTTCAAAGTAAATGGTATTGGCTTACTAACTGCAATAAACTACCCGATTTAATTTCATTGTGTAGAAAATCATCAGGTAAAAGATGCAAATGTGCCACAGGGTCGAACTTAAGAAATTTGAATTTTTCATAATATAGGAGATATACAAAAAAACTCAAAAAGGTGGAAAATTGTTTCCACCTGCACCCAGGGTAAGGGAACTTTTTATACCATGTTTGACCGTTTTCTATCAAAAAAACAACTACTTCCTGGGCTATATGCCCTATATGTCATTCATACAGTTCCTAATTCATACTTTTTTTTATTTGGCAATAAACGGGAAGTCCCCTTTACAAAATAAGATTATAAATATACATAAAAAAAAAGAAATATACAAGAAAAATTGAATAAACACTACAATATAAAAATAACAAACAATAAACTACAATATGAGAATAATTAACAACATAACAAACAATAAAATCATACAGAAATAAATTTTTACGAGCTAAAAACCTAAAAAAATTGCACATTACAAAATTTAACAAAAATATACAAAGTAAAAACTAAAAAGATATTATTGAGATTGGTTATGATGCACTTTAACTACTTTTTTAAAAGAATTTAATGACATATTAAAAAAATCAATTCCCAACTTATTTGCGTTCCTAACCATATTAGAAATTGGACTAAAAAAGGTATAATTCGTTGGATTATACGGTATTAAAAATACATTAATATTTCTGGGCAACCTACTGGGAACTCTAAAATCAATTAAATTTAGTAAATCACCGCAATCAAAACAACTATTAACTATTTTAGAAAGGGTCATAACTTCAATGTTAGACCTTCTAGATTGCTGCGATAAAAGATGTAAAACATTCAAGATGTCGTTTTATTCATAGAACCCCTTAACTAGACCCATTTTGTAAGCACAAAACCTTAAAAAATTGTTTTGAACTCCTTCAAGCGACGAAATGTGATTTTGATAATTAATACGGAGCCCAAACGTAAACCGTACTCCAGTATAGATCTAACATAAGCACAATACGCAATTTTGATAGAGACGATAGAGAGGTCGTTCGAGTTTCTAAGGATAAATCCTAAGATGCTCAAAGCTTTGTTGATAATTTGATTAATATGTGGTACAAATGATAGATTCTCATTAAAAATTACACCCAGATCTCTAACTTCACTTACACGAGTGATAAAAGAGTCTGAAACCACGTAATCAAATTTGATCAAATTTCTTCGTCTAAGCGAAAGTTATGCAGTAGCACTTATTGATGTTAAATTTCATGCAATTACTATTAGACCATACTTGCAATGCATCAATATCACTCTATAAACGATGACAAACCTCTAAAGAACCAATGGATAAGTATAGTTTCGGCAAATAATAAAAATTTAGAATATTTAAATATACCATTGATATCATTTATAAGTGCAAGAAACAAAAGAGGTTTAAGGTGCGAGCCCTGCGGTACACCTGAAGGTACATGTATTGGGACAATACCATTAAAAACATGCTCAACTGAAGAGATAAGAGGTGGGATATCAATTTCTATCAAATTCTACCACACTACCACTTAAAGTCGAAGAAGTATTTTTTCCGCGCACCCTCGATTTAAGTTGGTGCCACATAAGCTCTATGGGATTGAACACGCAGTAGTAGGGAGGTAGTCGTAACACTGTATGTCCCAATTCTTCTGCAATTGTATCACAAACATACGTTTTTTTTTTAAGAAAATGACTGCAGTACTTGTAAAAGTTCTTTTTTGGATAATTTTCCTCAAAATATATATTATGTCATTTGCAGCCATAAAATTTTGAATCTCCAAATTCGGATTCTTTGAGCCAGGAATTTTTTGCAATTGTCGACTATGATAGCTTGAGTTGTCCATTACTATAACGCTGTTTGGCGGAATGTTGGGTAACAGACAATTTTTAAACCAATCTTCAAAAAGCTCTGCTGTCGTATCTTCGTGATAATCAACACAAGAGTCCTTAATATTTTTGGCAGAGAGCCACATAGCGTTTGGGATCCAACCATTTTCTGATTCTGCGTGTAATATTGTGATTCTCTTCCCTTTATTTGATGGTGCTTTTGTTTTACACTTATCAGAGGAATCAGACCATCCTTTGGAAGGGGTGTCATGTGTGTCAAACCACGTCTCGTCGAGATAAAGTATTGGCCGATTTTCAGACCGGTATTTTCTTATTGACGTTATATATTCAGAACGCCAGTTTATTAAACGTGTGGATTTTATTATTACTTGTCTCTTGTTAATTTTGCGATATTTAAAGCCCATTGCAGACAGAGCTCGCCAAAGAGTAGTGAGGCCACAGTTGATGTGAGTTTCGTCATTGATGAGCCGCTGTTTCAGACTTTTGATTGTAGGGACACGCTGCTCATCGTACATAGTGTAGATTTTTCGCCTTATCAAATATTTTTCCCAGTCGTCTAGACATTTTGTGACACCGGAATTTTTACGCTTTTTTCTTAATTCCATGGAATTTTCAACAATTCATCTAACTGAAGTGAGAGACACCTTCGTCAAATTACAGGTTACTCTTGCTGTAGCACCCGCGTTATATCCTTGTTGAAGTAAGGAACTATACACATTTTTTATAATGATTTTCGCGTCACAACATAAGTGATTCTTCTTTAAGGAACCACTGGAAGAAGCACTATTACTTTTTATCCACGGACGCCACATACTGCCTATTCTGTACGTTGGGGTATAAAATCTTTGCTATTAATGTCTGTAATAACAAATAAATGTTATAAAATTATTGCACGCCGTAACACAAGTGAACACTTCCAATGAAATACAAAGACTAAAATGAACAAGAAGTGTAAGCTGTAATCCTCTACAATCCCTCTCTGAGAAACAAAATTACCTGAATCAGGTCCTTTTACATTTATGATCTGCATCTCGGATTCTAATTGGTTTTATTATAATCTTTCAGTCAATACCATTTATTGTGAAATCTACTATAACTTTCTACCTTCATTTGACTTGTTCAAAGTTTTTCCTTGTTAGAAAAATTTCTTCTAAAGTATGGTTAATTGTTTTATACCTAGTTATGATCGCAACAAATTGGGCAATTCGGATAGAGCATAAATAAAAATAAAAGTGACTGCTTTGGTAGCACAAATCTCGCAATATTTTAAAATGTTTTCCACTTTTATTTCGTGTGCTTTGTTATTATATGAAGTTATGGTCCAAGTGTCGCTGTTTCCACATTGATTTTTACGACAAACATAAATTCGCAGTACGAGGTTGTTTATATAAAAACTTTAACAAACTATGTGTCTCAGAAAAGTTCATAAATATTCCGGATCAAGTTGATCCCTACAGAAAAATTGTAAGAAGACAAGCGCATTAATATTTCCTATAAAAATACCACAAGATACACAAATAGTCAGATTACACAATAAATACCAGTTTATAAATTTATTCCAGATTATTTTCTTTAAAAACTACTCATCAGTGGACACGATTATTTCGTTAAATTTTAAAGGTCCGTTAAATAATAATATCGTAATAGGTATTCTGAAGGCACAGTTTTTAGAGGACCGTTAAAATATGTTATTTTAAAGGATGTCGTTAAAAATAGTGTACAACATTTGGCAACATTGATATAAGTTAGCTTTGTCAATCAAAGAAAGCAAAAAAGAAAAAATTCCAACCTATAATAGTGAAATATAGATAAAATTGTGGTTTATTTTAGTATTTTTGTATTCAAACAATTAATTAAATTTGTCGAGAATTTACTTTAAAATTAAATTTTTTTACTTCTGGTAAATTATAAAAGAATATTAATATAGACAATTATATATTTAAAAGCAAAACACTAAAATTAATATATTTTGACGTTATAAGCAAGAAAAGAGGTTGAGTTATATTAAGTGAAGTTTGTGTTTGGATTTGGAGAATTAGAATGACATACGTCTCGGAAAAAAGCGCCATCAAAACTGTTGAACTAAATTGACAGGTTGGTGCAATGTTTAAATTTTGCGTGCAACAAATCTCAAAAAACATACCTTTTTTTAACTTTATATTCTGCTAGTATGTTCTCTATGCTTTCTTTAGGAGTTAAGCTTCGGCCGTTAAAATTCGTAATCACAAAACTTTTTCAAAACATGCCAATATCTCTTTTATTACAATATAAAACTCAACTAAAAAACCGTATCTCCTAGAGAAAAGTCTAAACTGTTAAAATTTGAATACGTAATTTAAAGGCGTTCTTTAGATTTGTAGTTTACAAAATGATTGAAATTTTGGGTACAATTCAGGCTTGCCAACGCATTTCATATGGGCTTCTGTTATGACACGAGTTCAAGTTTAAAAAACGAATCGCGAAGCGATGAGTTTTTAAAGAACGAGTGTCACAACAGCCATATGAAATAAGTTGTTTATAATATTTTTTATATTTTGCCCTTTTTACCATTTTTTAAATTAATTTTTTATTTTTATGTAATTACGAAAATTTTTATTTTAAAAAGTATGTCGGCAGCACTGTGTAATTTATAAAAATTGACATTTAAATTATCAAATGTTAATGTTTTAAAATATTTTAAAATGAATAATATACCAATAATAATATATTATATAATTAAAATATAATATTCATATTAACAGATACTTTCTTAAAGAACAATATAAAATTAATAAATTGCTATTAACCACAAATGTCATTGTCAATAGTCTTGCCTTTAGATCCTTCACTCATGTCGCCAACCATTTAAAACAAAAATTTACGTGCGTAAAAGTTATATTACAATACGCAAATGCGTTTTATATTGAAGATTTTTATAAGTGCAAAATATAAAAATAATATTATTTCTTCGAAATGATTTATCTCAAAACTCAATTACATTTTCATTTTAGAAAAAAAATGGAAACAAATAAGGAACTAGGTTTCCTAATTTTAAATATTAGTTTTTATTTTTTTTTAAACAGGAACCTAATATAAAAATATAAAATCTTTTGAATATCTCTGCCAAAAACGATTTTATTAATAAATAGCCAAGATATTAGGGAAATGCGGAAAGAGTGCACCGATAAAACAGCCTTAAGTAATAAAACTAATTGCTTTATTTCTTTTTAGTTTCAGAAAATGTCAAATACAGAACAGAAGATTTTTACAAAAATATCGGTCGGGATTCGGTCGAGGATTTATTGAAGACAAGGCAAAATGGAACGTTCGTTATCAGACCTTCCCAATTTTCAATTCTAGGTACGATCTCTGTCGTTCAAGACGGCAAAGTGCTCCATTTGAATATAAGACAACGTGCAGATGGTTTCGTAGCTCTTGGCCACGAAAAAGCAAACGAAAAGTGTTTTCGGGATGTGAATACATTAATTAATTATTATATCAGTAATTATTTGGTGTTGTTCTCACAAGGGGAGACTGTTTATACTTTACTTTTACCTTTTAGAGATACTACAAATATTTGATTATATCGTTTACTTGATCCAACTTAAACTGTTTATTTTATTCATGTGTTTTCAATAAGATGTTTGTTTTTTAACACTAAGGAGTGGTAAATTTATTAATATTAATAAAAACGAAGAACAACTCATCTTTATGATTGTGTTATTTTATTTTCATATTAATTTAAAAATTTAAGAGCATGCAATAGTGACCGTGTCCGCAAAAAAATGGAAAGTCGAACTAACCTAAGAGATTACTTTATTTAGATAGATTTTTATCGGGGTGAAGCTAGCTCCTAGCTCCTATCGTAGAACTACGACAACCAACCCATTTAGCAACAGCGCATAAAAATTCACTGTGCATTCAAATTTGACCACCAAGTTGTATGTAAAATTGAACGCTCGCACATGATAATAATAATAATTGTTGATAAAAAACCTTTTTAAGTTAATTTAAATGAATACAAAAATATAAAATGTAATAAAATATTATTTAAATAGTAATATTTACTTAATAAAAAATGTTCCTAGTGTGTTAAAAATGAAATATAAGTAAATTTTTAACGCAAATTCGGATATATCTGGAGCTGGTGGGTAAATTAAGATGTCCATAAATGAAATTTTGCACAGGGTAGAAAAACAATTCTCTTTCATCTGGTATATTCAAAAGTTACTTACAAACGTTCCGAGTAAGCTAAAAATGGATTGTAAGGGAATTTTTAATTTTTGTTTACTATTCATTCAATGATTTTCAATGTTTTTATTATTATTGTTAAAAAATTTTATGACCTCCGACCTTTTTAGTAATATAAATAAGTATAAATATTAATACTAAGACTTATTAGTAAGTTATATATTTTAAATATTACGATAACTCCCTCATAACCGGCGGACGGAATATATAGCGGAGCGGAGTTGCCAAATCGATTTTACCGTTTTGAAGCTAGGAGCCCACTTCTCCCTGGTCGATTTTTTAAGTGTCTATTTTGACTTACATCAACTCGCTCTCTAATTAGTTTTGTCTTGTAATAAATAGTTTCTATTTTCTACTGTTTTTTTTTAATAAATAAATAAATGAATCATTTTTCTATTTACAGTTTTTTAAAATAATGGATAATTACGGAGTATTTTGAATTATATAACTTAATTATTTCTGTTCATAAATTCCGATATCCTGCATAATCTATTACCTTGTGGAAACATCGTACAAAATAACAGTGAATCCTCAATTCTTATGCATAGTCTGGTTTGCAAATACATATATAACAACTAACTACAATATCCCTTTTGAACTGTTAGTATGACTCACATGTACGATTTTTCATAATTAATTTGGATATTCACCGAAAATTACGACCAAGGTGTCGTTTGATCCAAAATATTATGTAGATCATTTTGAGAAAGGATTCAAGGTTTTCGAAATGTTAAAAAGATTTGAAAAATATCATTAAATTTAGATACTAACCTAACCTAACCTAACCTAACCTAACCTAACCTAACCTAACCTAACCTAACCTAAGCGGAACTTTTCAATATTTATAATTTTTACAGAGCCCTGAAAACAGTGTTAAAAACAGGTACCTAGTCTGATTTTTAATAGAGAGCCAGGGCTTTCATTTAAATCTAAAATTTGTTAATTAATTAAAAGTTAATAAAAAAGACTTGAAGTATTGACGTATCTGTCATATTTTTCAGAGTTATTTAAATAATAAAAAAAGGAATGAAGATAATGAAGAAGTAAAAAAGAACCAAATCAAATAAACAAATAAAAAATTAATGAATTTTTTTTATAATCCGAAAGAACAATACAATTTATGGTTTATAGAGAAAAAATGGCAACTAAAAAATTTATTTAATTGCATGCAAAAATAGAATGTAAATTAACAAACGCATATTTTACCGAAAATCAGTTTTTTAAGAAACCGTTTTTTCACTATAAAAATAAATTGTACTACCCAATATATTACAAAAAAATGAGCTCATAAAAAACGCATATTTTTATTAATTTATAAAACACTAGTGTTAAAAAATAAAAAAAATGTATTGTTAATTAATTTTTAAACTTTAATTTTGTAAATTGTAAATAAAAAATTGGAAAAATGCATATTTTTTCCAACAGGGATTTAATTGTTAACCTATTTAGAAGTAAGAAAAATCCCAAGGCTTTAGTTCAATAATGATCGCGGGTTTTCTGTTAATATTTACTACAAAAAAAATTGTTAACTAACAAAAGCATAACTAATGAAAAGATTTGGACAAAAATTTTTTAACCGCGGTTTGTTGTTCATTCATGTATCCGAATATAGTGCAGGAATTTGATCATTCCTTAGTATTTAATGTTTAAATATTTTTTTTAGTTACTGCTTTAGGGTGACCAAGCGCGCCTAAAAATCAGACTACCCGCTTTTAGCACTATTTTTAGGGCTCTGTAAAAATTATAAATATTGGAGATAGAGTTCCGGGACCTTTTTAAGCAAATTAGGTAAATGGTTTTTTCAAATCTTTTTTAACAATTAAAAAACTTTAACATTTTTCCAGATATTTAAAAATCTAAACTCCTACTTTGTTTACATTATTGATCTACCTAATATTCCGGATTAAATGATTTACACCTTGGTCGTATTTTTCGGTGAATATTTAAAATATTTATGAAAAATCCTACATGTGAATCTGGCTAACAGTTCAGAAGGGATATTGTAGTTATTGTTTGTACCTATTTGTGCAAAACAAAGTGCAAACTGCAAATTTTTATGTGTGACCACTGAGAAAATAGTATTGGATATGTAAATAAGTAAGTAAGTAAGTTTTGCTTTATTCAAACAATTCAAATACAAGTACAATAAAAACTACAAAAAAAATTAGATAAGTATATAAACACTTGTTTCGGAAGATATACAAAAATACAAAAAATTTAACAACAGCTAAATGCAGTGTTATTATTAAAGATACATTTATTAATAAAACAATATAGAACACATATCAACAAATTTGATACACAGTGAAGGTGGTAATCCTAGTATATTTGGAAAACGAAGGAAAAAAACAAATAATATCTACATATTATACCCTTTACCATTACATTTTCTATTAGAGTGTTTTTTTTATTAAAATGAGAAAGTGAAATATATCTCTGGATAAGTGAAGAAATTATGTTTATGGGTATACTAGATAGGTATCTTTTAATGTGATTCTTAAACTGATATTTATTTTTTATTGACTTAATCTCATCAGGAAGGAATTTGTAAAGTTTTCTTGCCAAATAATCAAAAGATGTTTGAGCACTTGTCTTTATTATGAGTGGCCAGACATAGATAATTATTACGTGTAGCGTATGAGTGTGATGGTATATAGCACTGCAACTGCAGAAAATTTTGATTTATTGTGATGTCTAATGCAAGAGTTAATAAAATATAACTGGTTTATGTCAACATGTTGCTTGAAGTGACGACGCGGTACTGTTTGCTCTTAAGCTTTTGTGTTAATGGGTAAATTGGTTAATAAGAGACGGTGGAATTAATGGTAATATTTTGTAACATTTAAATATTCAATAATAGTATAATAAGTATAATGTCAACAGAAGTTGTTTTATATTACCTTAATCAAATAAATTTTATTATATATTTTGTGTATTTGTAAGACAATTTTAACTTAGAAATAATTTTTATTATGTAAAGTATCAATATTTTATTTTGTACATAAACATGTTATTTAAAACTTACTAGAAATTTCGAGAAATTAATTATATAATGTGTAAAAAGAATACAGATATACTCTTCTGTGCTCTAGAAAAATCGACAGTAGACGAAGTGAGTATGTCTAGTTATACATAGGGAAGAGAGAGATACACATATTATTCTAGCACATGATTGATTCATAAAACCTTCAAGAAATTTCTGGAAGGTTGGAAACCTATAAAAGGACTTAAGCAGAGGATATCATTGGAAGTAAGCCATAGAAGATCAGTCAGTGTGAACAGTTAGTTTGAACAGAGTAAACAAACAGTTTTTAAAAGTAGTAAAAATAAAGTGTTAAATAGTGACATTAAGAAAATAACTCAAAAAATGTATTACTAAAGTAATCAAAAAGTAAAACAAAGTGCTAAATAGTGACATTAAGATGATAAGTTTAAAATTATTATCAATATAATCAAAAGTGTAATTAAAAACATTTTTTGTGTATAAAAAAGAATAAATTAAGTGTACTTACTATTTATAATACAATTAAAAGAACTATATTTCAACAAATACTGAAGTATAATAATAAATCGAATTGGAAGAAATATTATATTACACAAGAAACCAAAGGTCTAACAACCACGATATTTTGCCAAAGTCGGAGATTCCACGTATACCTTCGTTGGTTTCCGTTTTTCATAAAGCGACTACGGCTTTTTTCCACCAATTAAACAGCAGGACTCTACGTATTAAGGTCAGATAACTTTGTAAACATTTTGAATTTTTGTAGTACCTATAGGCAAAGAGCGGTGCAATTTTTTCCGATTTTTTTTTCTATATATGATTTTATGCGTGATTCTGATGAAAAAAATGCGCTGAATCCGATGGTGTAATTTAAAATTCTCGAAATGGTGTGCTAATTGTTATAAACAAAGTTTTATAACAAAGTTTTGGTTTTTTTAAAAAATACGTCATTTTTATTTATTATGGTGGATTTTATCATTCCCCGTCGTTTGAGACCAACCGCGACTTTTTTTTCCTTAATTTGTTATAAAATTGAAATATGTGTATTATATATTGAAATTTTTCCGTACTCAGTTGCGACACAACCTCCTCATTTTTTCGACATGGCAAACTTAAATTTTTTGATTCAACAGTTTTCTATTTGTTTCATTATATCAGTACACGGTAAAAAACTTTATCCAATAAAATCAATTTCGAAAAATTAAACAAAATGCTTGACATTAAAATTTTCAAATGTAATTTTTTTGATTATTAAATTTTTTGAAAATGTTTGGTTAAAAACTTTACTGAGTACGGAAAAATTTCAATATATAATACACATATTTGAAATTTTAAATTACGCGCGCGCGCCACGCATGCTCCTTTGCGTTATATAGCCATTATTTATATAAAAATGCGTGGCGTTTCGCTATTTAATTTGTTCGAAAATAAGGTACAAAAGTGACCTTTTTGTTTTACCCGACGTTTTGGTTTAATGTTCAATGTTCACGGCGAAACAAAAGTTTTTTAAAAAAATTGTTTAATAAACAAATGACGCAACGCTTGGCAAAATGTAGGATATTTCCGGTTCCGGTGATCGGATCGGGGCGATCTTGGGCTCTAATTTTGTATTATATTTTCATATCCCGCAAACCGCTTAATGATCCGTCTTTCCGTGTCCGAAAAATCCTATTTGTTTATAAGGGTATTTTTTTCATATTGTTAATAAACAAAGAGTTTTGAAAATTTTTGGACAAGACCGAATAGAAAATGTTGCTGGTACCTAAATTTACAAATTCCAGCTATTTTTAGGCTCGTAAATTTCCCTCAACTGTCCCAAAATGCTAATAAACAAATAAACTTAATTGTTTAAATAATTGAAAAATACCCATTGGATCGATATGAAAAAAATACCACATAAACTATAATAAATTTGCAACTTATCTGTGCTATTTTCAGAGGCACTGAGTGTTTTCTCTTTGAGAAAAAAATTATTTAAATTTTAACTTTAATTGTTTATAACAAATTAAGGAAAAAAAGTCGTGGTTAATCTCAAACGACGGGGAATGATAAAATCCACCATAATAAATAATAATAAAAATGACAAAAAAATTTATTTACATGGTATTTAAAAAAAACCAAAACTTTGTTATAAAACATTGTTTATAACAATTAGCACACTTTTTAAATTACATCATCGGATTCAGCGCATTTTTTTACATAAGAATAACTCATAAAAATATTAAGAAAAAATAATCAGAATCATAGGTTTTTGACTGCGCCGCTCCTTGCCTATTAGTTAGTTAAGTATATAATTTAATACTTGAATTTTGATAATAAATTATTTACCATTGCATTAGTAACAATAATTTATTTGATAGTTTCAACATTTCTAGTTTATGAAAGGCCTTTTTCTTATTTTTCCTACGGATTATTTTCATTATTAGATATTAAATATACTACTATTTTAATTTAACTCCTTTATAATAAATTTGTAATCATAACTTATCAATTTTTCATTCATATACCTACTTAATAGTTCAACTAGAAGCTTGCAGAACATAACCACACTGATAAAATAAAGATCGTGCTACTTTAGAACATTTAAATAATATCAAATAATCAATCAAAATTAATAAATACAAATCAATTAATAAATAATTAATAATTAAAATCATAATAATTATTACAATTTTTTACCTCTTCTTCATCTTCACAAAATCGTTCGTTATTTTGTTATTCAATATCAAATAAGCCCGTTATACGTCTATGTAGAGAATATAAGGACATAAACAAGATCGAATGTTACAATGCACGTCTTAAAATACCTTGGAAGAGAAACAAATTGAGCGAGTTTCTTAGACTATAAATTCAGGAGTAATTATAAAGCCCCTGTAACAGCATGAAAAGGAGATAACACTATAGGTTCGACGACGTTCACAAACAAGAACTTCGTTTTGTTCATCTGATTAGAATCCTTGGAATTTGGAATGTTACCTACGTGTGGTTTGTTTTGATTTGCCCGTCAAAGACATTAACAATAGGGTATTTGACTATTAAAAATATTAAATAAAATATGTTTTTATTAATAGAAAATAGTTTAAGAAAAAATATTTTACAATTTTTTTTTATTACGATTCCACCTTATAGGTCATTAGCGTGGTACTGGTATGATTATTACAATATTAATACTAATACTAATTCTACATAACAGTTTATAATTTATGAAGTAAGCTGATTGCGTTGAGAAACGCTATAGTATTTTCTGTATTTGAGTTTTCACCTATGATGTTCTCGATTTGTTTTCCAATGTTGTTTGTCCTTCTTTCTATCTCATATATGGGACAGTCTATTAATATATGGCTTACTGTTATGAGTTCGTCGCAAATAATGCAGACTGGTGGAGGTTCTTTGGTTATAAGATGTTGGTGGGTATATCTAGTCTAGTATGTCCTAACCGTAGACGGGTGTTGATTACTTGATGTTTTCTAGATGCAATGTTTGTCTTCCACGGTCCGAAATTATTTTTCACGTTCTTTAGAAATGACTGCTTGTTATACCAATACGAGTTCCACAGTGTGAGAATTTTATGTGTGAAGTATTGCTTTAGATCAGTGGCAACAGATATGTTTAGAGTCTCGATTTTTTTTGAGGCTGCTAGTCTTGCGTATTCATCAGCTTTTTCATTCCCTTGAATTCCAACATGCGAAGGGACCCAAATGAAAGTGACCTCTTTGTTTTTATGATTGAGAGCTTGTAGTTACTGTTGTATAAGAGGGGACTACTCAGTTGTACAAAAAGATAGCAGGTAGAAAATTTGCGATAGCTCAGTTGTACAAAAAAAATTCTAGAGGGGATTAAAGGATTAATATGAAGGTAATTTAATGCAGGATGTATTCTTATAAAATAAGAAATATAAAAATATAAAAAAATTTTTATTTTAAAAATAAACATTAAAACTAACAGTTTCATTATAATTTACTATACCTTATTTTGGAAAATAATAATGACTTATTTGTACAATAAAATTATATTTGGATAACTTGCCTTCTTTTAATTGAATAATTTTATTTGAAATATATTCTTGCTTCTTTTTAGTACAAGATTTTAATTTTTTTACATTATTAATTTTATTTGCTGTTACAATTTTAGCAAATGTTTCATTTTGTAGATTGGTTAAAATTTCTATAAATATAAATATATTGGGATGAGGGGAATAAAAACTATTTTTCAATAAAGCATGAAATGACTCATAAGCATTGGTTAAGCGATACATGCTATTTGTAAGACAAGCCCAAATTTTTGGGCGGAATTTAGCTTCCTCACATATATAATTATCAACTATATAATCACAAAATTTGATGACCCTTTCATCGTCGGGACATTTATCAAATAATTCCAAAGAAAAAAAATACCCTACATCTTCGGTTTCTAAAAAATGTAAACCAAAAAATCCTCTTAAAAACATTCCAATTTCCTAGTTTTTATCTTTGTATTCATTTGACAAACCTAAATTTAATATTTTGCGATACCATGCTTGACATAAGTGGAATCTACACCCAATTATATTTGAATTTGGCCAATATTTATTTATAGCATTGTGAATTGCAATTTCGAAATCAACCAGTAAATTTTTTGGGTTAAAACATAAGTTAAGTGTTTTACAATAATCATTTATGTTTTGAAATAATTTAAAATATGTATTACAATGTTTATTTTCTAAAAATTCAGAAATTAATTGGAATTATCTACCTGGAATATTTTGGTACAACTGAACCCTCAAAAAGGGATAACCTTTTACGCTACCGGATTAAGTCAGGTAAAATTTGTACAACTGAGTAGTCCCCGATAAGATTCACTAAAGGGTGGTTATTGTACATTTTCTTAAGTAATAAAAGGGAGTTAAGTGAGTCCGTGACTATAAGGTGTTTTATGGTGTTTGAGTGGTTTTTGATATGTGTTATGGCTTCATGGATAGCAAATAGTTCAGCTAACAAGATAGTAAATGTCCTTGGTAGTGTAAACCATTTAACGTCGCTTTAAGTTATAAAGGCAGCTCCTACTCCTTCTTTGGTTTTACAAATTTACAAAAAATGTATAATTTTACTAAACAACAACAAAATAAAAATGAATTTTATTTGAGATATAAGGAAGGTGTAGAACGCAATGTAATTGGTGGTGACGTCACAATTCTATTATGTGGGAAGGACGAAGCAAGCATACTCGACGAGCGGGATCGTCGACCGAGCCATCCTCGACATAAATCCCATATAGTCCAGGAGGAATCGGCGCATGAGTACCGAAAACTATTCCACCTAAATTTTTTTATGTGATCCTCTTCAAATTGTCCTTCTAATGATATAAATGCATGTTGCCATGGCGCAACCCGGTGCCATATTGTTTAAACCGAAATTGTTTAAACAATTACAAGGAATTGTTATTTTTCAACCGGACAAATTTTTTTTATATTCTTTATTGAAATGCCAATAAAAAAGGTCCTATGACTTTTCACGATAAAGTTAATATTTTTAAAGATATGAATTTTTTAAAATTCGAAAAATCTCCAATTTGGGTACTTTCGACCCAGGAAAAATATATTAAAAAAAACAGATAATGTGAAAGTAATAAATGTTTTTAACTCTCTATACAATAGTTAATAATATTGTTAATAGAGATTTAAAAAAATTTCATTGTTTATATCTTTTTTTTTAATTGTTAATTTGGCGCGCTCACAAGTATGCATCGCTTACTTTTAAGTATCGTTGTCTCTCTCTGACTCATGCGTTGCGTCGGCCTCTCTGTGTCTTGAATCATTATCATTTATCTTAAAAACTATCAACTTTATCAAAATTGTTAAAGAAAGCAATGTTATTAGATAATAATTAAATTGCCTACAATTTGTTTTTAATAAATTTTTTTCTGAAATCAATTTTTCAAAAGTTCTTTAAGCATAAATCGGAACATGTCATTAAAATTACTTTTTTATCAGATTATATTACTTTTTGCTATTAAACGTTATTATTTATACAAAGAGTAACCTTGAAAGAATAAAAAATAGAAGAAAGAATTTTTTTCTTACTCAGACACACTCATACACACACTATGATACATATACATAAAATTATTTTTATTCAATTTATTTGAATGTTTTTTCTAAATACCCAATATATTTTTATTATTTATAAATAATTGTGATTTCAAAAAATGTTCAAATACCATTATATCTTATTGATATAAATGCTTATGTTGATATAAATGCAAAAATTACTATGATAATAACAAAAAAGTAATATAAACTGATAAAAGTAATTTTAATGACATATGCTTAACTTTTGAAAAATTGATTTCAGAAAAAAATTTATTAAAAACAAATTGTAGGCAATTTAATTATTATCTAATAACATTGCTTTCTTTAAAAATTTTGATAAAGTTGATAGTTTTTAAGATAAATGATAAATAATGATTCAAGACACAGAGAGGCCGACGCAACGCATGAGTCAGAGAGAGACAGCGATACTTAAAGGTAAGCGATGCATACAAATTAACAATTAAAAAAAAGATATAAACAATGAAATTTTTTTAAATCTCTATTAACAATATTATTAACTATTGTATAGAGAATTAAAAAAAATATTACTTTCACATTATCTGTTTTTTTAATATAATTTTCATGGGTCGAAAGTACCCAAATTTGAGATTTTTCGAACCTTAAAAAATTCATATCTTTAAAAATATTAACTTTATCGTGAAAAGTCATAGGACCTTTTTTATTGGTATTTCAATAAAGAATATAAAAAAAATTTGTCCGTTTGAAAAATAACAATTCCTTGTAATTGTTTAAACAATTTCGGTTTAAACAATATGGCACCGGGTTGCGCCATGGCAACATGCATTCATATCATTAGGAGGACAATTTGAAGAGGATCACATAAAAAAATTGAGGTGGAATAGTTTTCGGTACTCATGCGCCGATTCCTTCTGGACTAATAAGTTTATCCATGTTTCACTTAAACTATTCAATATTTTGATAAATATTGACAGGTGTTATAATCGAATTTGTTTCGGTGTTTTATAATTATATCGGTTACTAGAGACATAAGTGTATTTTGAGGTTTGGACAATTTGATGCCTCGGCGTATGAATATTAAATTGGCGTCAATCTGGCCTCAGCTGTTTCTCGCCAGACTAGAGATGGGACAAACGGATCTTTCTTCATCTGTAATTAATATAAATTTTTCACTACTGATTCATTTATAAAAGTTATGTTATTCTTATCAAACTTCAATATTTAAAAAATAGATAAATTATACTTATTTTATTTACCTCAAAATGATTTTCGCACATAAAAATACTTGAGTGTTAGGATGGCTCAAAACTAAAGGGGAGAGTAGGAAGTGTAGTCTTCTCAGAGTCCCCACCCCTCAACCTATCATTCCGTTTGCCGGACTACTGCAGTGTATTCCAGGCAGAAATAGTATCTATTAATGAAACAGCAAAATTGGTACTTCAAACCGGATTCGAGTCCAATGAAATATCTATTTTAAGTGACAGCCAAGCTGTCATTAAGTCTCTAAACTCAGTCTACCTGCCCTCCAAGGCGGCTATACAATGCCGTAAAGCCTTAGATGAGCTGACGACTAAAGTAAGAGTCAATGTTGTCTGGGTACCCGGCCACACGGACATAGCAGGCAACTGTAAGGCGGACGAGTTAGCAAGAGCTGGTACGACGCTCACGACTATATCCGCTAATACAAGACCAGGGGCACCTATCGCTGAACGAAGACTGCTCCTCCGGAAAGAAATACTCCGCCAAACCAACCTGAGGTGGCGGGAAGAACCTTCTTGCAACTCGTCAAGACAGATATGGCCAGAGCTTAACCTGCGACGCACCAAAGATATTCTATCTCTATCCAGGAATTCTATTGGAAACGCGATTACCGCCGTCACTGGACACTGGCTTGGAGGATGCCATGCTGCACGCATGGGAATTCCACAAAGGAATGACTTTTGCAGAAGTTGTCAAGACGAAGAGGAGGAGGAGACGATGGTCCACCTACTCTGTCACTGCCCTGCCCTATCCAGGCAAAGATTTTCTGCTCTGGGACAGCCCTATTTTGACAACGTATCCGATTTTCAGTCGGTTGGTATCAAAAGCATCATGCTGTTCATTGACTGGTTCTCACGATAGTGGTGGGGGTGGCATCACAACGGGCCTCTGGCCTAAGTGGGTTCCATCGCGAACCACCGTTTTAACCTAACCTAACCTAGGATCTCTTTTTGCTAATTGTAACCATTGATTTCGCCTATTTGGTTTCTTGGGTGCTGATATAAAAAGTTTTTGAGATTTTTTATTTAAAAATACAAAATAATTTAATTCAATACACTTGGTTTTAAAACATAAATATCACATAAACCATACAAAACAACAAAACATAACCTTAAAACAGGTGGTTTATTTCAGCTACTTCAACCCAAGAATGATAAACAATTTACCAGGATTGCTTAATCCCATAAGACGTACATTCGCCAAAAAATCGATCGTACGTGACGTCACTGCAGTCCTCGGCCTTATTAAAACGATTTTATGGGAATATTTATTATAAATTATAAGTGTTTCATCTTAAAAATCCAAATAGTGGTACGTTAGTATTACAGAAATCATAAAAATACTGTCTAATTCCTATTATTTCCATGCATTTATGAGGTAAACGTTATAATGAAGGACTGCAGTGACGTCACACAGCTGGCGGACAAATCAGCCCGATTAGGCAATCCTGGTAAATGTTTATCGTTCTTGACTTCAACCCACACATTGATAGTTTGATTGTTTGAAACGATAAACGGTAAGTGCGATCCACTTTAGAGATCCGTTCCTTGAGATCCGTTCGTTTGCGAACGACACATCTCTATTATAAACTTGTGACGTCATCAATGAAGCCATTTTACTTGTAGTGTTTTTCGCCCGATTTGAAATATAACTTTTATTTTAATTTCCAAGACATATAACGACATTGTGTATAAAATATATTAATTATCAATTTAAAATGTTTTCATAAATTGAGTCAAATACTCTATTAAAATATAATCAATTTAGAAATACCTTGCATTGTTGAATAGCGAGATGGATTTGATGAATATACCTACGACGGAAAATAAAAATATTTTCGTAAATTCCTGTTCCAATTTATGTTTAAGTATAATTAGGGTTTATGCTAAATATCTTATCTCTTTTGTGTGACAACTCAATTGAAAAGCAGAAACATTCTAAATTGGGAAGTTTAGTATGAAGTAGCTAGATCTGTGACTTCTGTGTATTTACATTAGACGGGTAGTTCTCACTATCTATTATATTGTAACTCCCTAACATTGTCTTATATAAGTTCATCCGAGAGATTACATTTCATTTGAAAAGCGAATCCTTGACTTGGATGGCTAAGTTCTCGACCTGAACAGGCTTAGAATTCCTTTAATTCGAATAGAGAAATTTAACAGTCTGTAAATGTTTCAAAGTATTATTCAAAATACATTGCCAAAAGTTGATAATAAAGTTTGTAATATGATGATGCATTGTTGTCATGTTTACTAATTTCACATATAGGTATATGTATAATACATTTTATTTAATAAAATGAGTTAGAGATACTACTAAGAACAAATAAATATTTCACAATACATGTTTAAAAGGATTTCTTTTGACTTTTATTTTTTGGAATTCGTATGAGAATCTTACTGGTAAAGTCTTTGAAGTTGTCACTTTGATATTGAATCGATTTTGACTCGGTATTTTTATCTCCTTTTTTATCTACATGCCTTGAGAAAAAAGTGGTGCATGCAAGTTTTGAATTACCGGTTTTAGGCCAGTCAACGTTACTAAAATAGCGAATAGCGATCTTCCAGCAATATGAACTAAATGTCAAACTTTGTTACGTGTTCAGAAAAGAAGAAAACATGACAAATTATTTAATAAAACAATCTCTTAGATTTTTTATAAATTAATGTTGGGCTGTAGTAATAATGTAATAAATTAGTTTTAATTTTAAGCTACGAGAACGCTTCTTTTTGCCATTTCACTTTGCCATCACACTCTACTAATATGGTTCGGTAGGGTAGGATAGGGTCGGGTAGGTTAGGTTAGGTTAGGTTAAGGTTATGTTAGGTTAGGTTTGATTAGATTAGATTAGGTTAGGTTAGGTTAGGTTAGGTTAGGTTATGTTAGGTTAGGTTTGGTTTGGTTTTGGTTAGGTTAGGTTAGGTTAGGTTAGGTTATTATAGGTTAGGTTAGGTGAAAAGATCATATCCGGGTATATGAGACCATTCGGCATAAAAAAACTCGCGTTTTTGTAGAAAAAATTCAATGCGCATGCGCAACTTATGGACACGATTATCGAATTCCGCATATTCGGAATAGTAGGTTAGTCATATTTGGTAATGAAATACCAATGTGAGTTAATCGGAATCTTCTCCTAATGTTGTTAAATTATTCTTACTTTCCAAGGACAGTTGACATTTTTGCTAATGAAAATCTTCAACAGTATATTATCTCCACTAATGGAGCGCATTTTATCTTGGGTATTTTTGTTTTGACATTGACACTTTATATTTTGTCAAATACAGTGGAAAATATTGACCTTTACCGTGACGTCATACCTACAAACCTGGCGATATAGGTAACAAAGATAGATAGACATCTCAATGTTCTTTTCTAAAATTTTACCACGCCATCTTGCGGTATGGTGACACTCGTATAGCTGAATAATGTATAATACAAGACCATGTCTGATGACACTGCACTTCTTGCTGAATAACGATCAATATGAGACCGCAGCAACAACTTGGAAAAGAAGAACTCGTGAGAGGATTTAGGTTCAAATTTAATATGTTCAGAGCCCGTTGCAAGCGATAGTAGTATCTGGGCGGTCTATTCTTAAAAAGCGACATTTTTTGTCTCATGCGAAATTGTATAACACCGAATTAGCAAAAGTACAATCTCGCATGCGACAAAAAATGTCATTGTTTGAAACTAAACTCCTTGGTTAACTTTAACCACTAATTTGGAGTGCAGGATCCGTATTATAATATTAAGAACAGTAAACAACTAAATGCTGAATTAAACTTTCACTATTTATTAGCAAAATACGCTTTTAAATGCAATGACGGCCGTTTCGCTAGAATTAGCATCGTCAGATTAACAAATTGAAGTTACATTTTGTTTGTATCTAGGTACCTGATGTTGATTAGGTAGTATTAAGGCTAGACCAAGTGTGGAAGTAATAAGACATAAGAATATTAAAGCCTAGATGTTATTCGCCTTTAGGACTCGTTAGAGTCCGGGAAATGACACTTCAATTCTCCCAATGTTGTTTGAAATAACAAGTGAATCGACATAAACTAAGCTTTTATTCTAGTTTTTGAAGATTGACATTAATTGTACAACTGCTGTTGCCAGTAATATATATATTAATGGAGTTGTTGATGGATTTACAGTGTTTTCTGTAATCGCGGAAAACGTATGGCTGTGATGTAGCACTTTAACAAAAGTTTCGCCCCTTTGGATCATTCTTGCAATCTTGTTTTTGCCTTCAATCGATTCTTCTTTATACTTTTCTGCAACTGAAGAACTCTTCCATCCACCGTACTGTTTTAGAACTTTAAGGTCAGCTCCAGCATTGGCCAACAACGTTGAGGATGTCCTCCTGAAGCAATGACCTGTATACTTTTCTGGTTGGTCTAGTTTTAAGAACTCAGCTATTTTCTTAGGTGCTCCGCCAACAGTATGTATACCAGCTCTTTGAGACAGACATTTTCCTTGTCTATAACCCACCAAAAGAGCTTTCAGGGAGACGTGTTGCCGTAAATTCATGTATTTTCTAAACACAGTGAAAGCTCGTCGAATATGCGTTTTTGTCTGGTTAATCTTAACTACTAGCTGAGTACCCGTATCCTTCACATCACTAACTTCTAAATTATAGATCTCTTCCCTTCGGCAACCTCCAGCAACTCCAAGTAATGCTATCACTTTGAGTAATAGATATTCTTTATCTGGAGCGTCCCTCATGAAGCTTTCAATTTGTTCCTTTGTCAGCACCTTCGACTGGTTTGGCTGATGGTCTACATTTTGTTTTTTCAAAAAAGCTATCAACTTTGGGAAACGATATGTTGACATTCTCATTAACTGTAATCATTGATTTTACCATCGAGTATTTGGACCATAATGAAGAAGGGTTGAATGTTTTTGACTGAAAATTTAAATTGTTGAAAAGAATATTCTTTAAAAAAACTGTTCTTACCACATCCAAAAAGTAAGCCAACATCACATTTTCATCAGCACTACTTTTCAAATTGTGTTATTCACGCCAGTTGCAAAACAGCGCATATTCTTTTTCATATCTTTTCGCAGACTTAACTGGAATGATTTGCCCTATCGCTTCCGCAGTTTTCTCAGCAATTTCATCTAATTTCAGATCCATTTTCTCCGCAGATATTTCGTGTGCAGAAAAATTCAATATGTCTACCTTTATTTACATGGTTGCTTGGTAACCCCTGTTCATTTTTTATTTATAAACCAAATCAACCATGTTAAGAATAAATCAAGTAACATAATTTTTTCACAGCAGTCTACATGACTTCCTAATAAAATGATCAAATATGTCATTTCAGTTTCATATTTTATTGCGTTTAAAACCAAAGGCAGTATGAAAAAATATAGTACGATACACGTCCGTGAAGTGATTATTACGGTACTGGATTAGATATTCTTGACTCAGCTCCTTCGTCGCCTCGTCTATAAACTTCTATCTCGTACCGTAATAAGTCACTTCCCGGACTTGTAACGTAAATAACTATTTGTGCTTTGCAAATATATGGTTTTTGCCGAGTGTTAAAATTGATTTTTAGATAATACTTTTGTGCAATATTTAAGGAGCTCGCCTTAGCGAGATATGCTGGTTGATCTCCTAGCACATGTTTTGAGCGGCTTCAAATTTAAGCTGGCCAAGTTCTGTTGGCAAATAAAAATCATTAATTGAGATACCAATCTTTATACTGAAAAGTATCAAATATACATACAAATATACGATTATTACATAAATCGCGAGATATCCGAGAATACTCGTTACACTTAACATTTGTTAGATATTATAGATTGTCTTTTGCTCCAAATCTTAATGTTTAGAGATAGCGGAGGTTGTAGGAAACCGGCAACAGTTTGGCAACAGCGCGACGATGACGGTTAAAATGGAAAATTATTTCCTAACTATTTGTTCATAGGTAACATGTTTCAAAGTACCTACAGTATAACTGGACACAAATCACTGACTCTAATTTAGCAAGTAAAAAATTAATTAACTGAAATGAAACCCAACAATATACGTTAAATGTTTACATTTTCGGATTTATAAGGAGCTGAGATGTTCTCACCACCACAGTTAAAAGCAGAGAGGGCGGATTTGAATATATCGGCCCTGGAGGGCTGACGTTCGTGCCAAATCGATAAGGATCGTTGCGTGATAGAGTGGGAGCTTACATATGTGTGTTCATAGAGCGGAGCTGAACCATGTAAAAATTTATAGGAAATTTATACAACTTTTGCCATCGACTCTACAGAACAAAACCAAACGATTTAGCCCGTAATTGGTACTTTACGTCATCCCTGTGACGTAGGACCTACCAATTGGTTAACCAAACTCCCTACTAACCAAGTCAAGACATAATTGCCTTTAGTTTTTTTACATACTGTCAAAAACTTCCTAGGTATATATGTGAATTTTCATTTTATATTTCAATGTTTTTTAGTCTGTAGAAAGTTTTTCGTTTGCTATACTTTATCTTTTAAAAAAAATACTGATAAAAACAATTACTTTTTATGTTGTACAATAATAACGCATTACAGATGTATATCTTGGAATAAATTACTTTCACAAAATGGCAAATATTTTAATGAAAAAAAGTACGAAAAGGTAAATGCTTTGGTTCAAAAAGATACTTTCTTAAAAATATCCGCTTTTAATTAATACGACAAAAACAGAATCCTAAAAGGATTAACAAAAATAAAAGCAAAGAAAATTTACATATCTTCTGTGAGAATTCCTACGAAAAACAGTATTTGACTTTTTTGTTACTCCTTCAGCGAACCGTGTTTTGGGTTTTCAATTTAATGATAAAAATTTATACCAACCTGAAAAATGAACATTTTTTTCTTAAAAGAAAGCAGATTACTGCGATGAAATTGATGCTGGTAACTCGTAGGAAATTTAAACACTGTAAAAAGTATGTTTTTAACTTTTAAGAAAGAAAAAGGTTTTAAAATAAAAAACAACCAGGAAATTATTTAGCTATACACTTAAAACAGTACTTTCATGTTCCTACGAGTTGAAAATGTGCAACAAATAGGAAATTATGTTCTCCCTAATAGAGTGTGGATGACATATAATCTTTTTTTTAAGATTTGTTTTAGAAATAAAATTTTATATTCTCTTGAAGAGTAGACTCCTACTTTTAAAAGTTGGGAATAATAAACAGAATAAATACTATGCAAATTATAAAGTGCTTCAAACCATATTTCTTCTTTTTAACTCTGGAATAAGGGACCGTAAAATATAAAGGAAAAAAGAAAATTAATTTTTAGGAAGTTGTAAATGTGAAAGTTTTAGAATTCGTTCCCTGTATGTTGATAGTCGAGTATAGGTAGTTTTCACAATAAATGGTATTGACTGAAGGATTATAATAAAACCAATTATGCACATCATAAATGTAAAAGGACCTGATTCAGGTAATTTGGTTTCTCAGAGAGGGATTGTAGAGGATTACAGCTTACACTTCTTGTTCATTTAAGCCTTTATATTTCATTGGAAGTGCTCACTTATGTTACGGCGTGCAATAATTTGATAAAATTACAGACTTTAATAGCAAAGATTTTATACCCCAACGTACAGAATAGGCAGTATAAGTAAGAGTGCTTCTTCCAGTGGTTCGTTAAAGAAGAATCACTTATCTTGTGACGCGAAAATTATTATAAAAAATGTGTATAGTTCCTTACTTCAGCAAGGATATAACGCGGGTGCTGCAGCAAGAGTAACCAGTAATTTGACGAAGGTGCCTCTTACTTCAGTTAGACGAATTGTTGAAAATTCCATGGAATCAAAAAAAAAGCGTAAAAATTTGGATGCCACAAAAAGTCTAGACGAGTGGGAAAAAGATTTGATAAGGCGAAAAATCTACACTATGTACGATGAGCAGCGTGTCCCTACAATCAAAAGTCTGAAACAGCGGCTCATCAATGACGAAACTCACATCAACTGTGGCCTCACTACTCTTTGGCGAGCTCTGTCTGCAATGGGCTTTAAATATCGCAAAATTGACAAGAAACAAGTAATAATGGAATCCACACGTTTAATAAACTGGCGTTCTGAATATATAACGTCAATAAGAAAATACCGGTCTGAAAATCGGCCAATACTCTACCTCGACGAGACGTGGTTTGACATGCATGACACCCCTTCCAAAGGATGGTCTGATTCCTCTGATAAGTGTAAAACAAAAACACCATCAAATAAAGGGAAGAGAATCACAATATTACACGCAGGATCAGAAAATGGTTGGATCCCAAACGCTATGTGGCTTTCTGCCAAAAATATTAAGGACTCTTGTGTTGATTATCACGAAGATACGACAGCAGAGCTTTTTGAAGATTGGTTTAAAAATTGTCTGTTACCCAACATTCCGCCAAACAGCGTATATTTTGAGAAAAGTTATACAAAAAAACTTTTACAAGTGTTGCAGTCATTTCCTTTAAAAAAACGTTTGTGATACAATTGCAGAAGAATTGGGACATAGTGTTACGACTACCTCCCTACTACTGCGTGTTCAATCCCATAAAGCTTATGTGGCTTATGTGTGCGCGGAAAAAATACTTCTCCGACTTTAAGTGGTAGTGTGGTATAATTAATTAGGAACTGTATGAATGACATTCCTACCGAAAGTTGGAAAAGTTCTGTTAGTCATGTTATAAATGTTGAAAACTCGCACCTTTCTGTAAAATCAATTGCGCCAATTATAATTAATTTAGATGAGGATAGCGATAGCGACACTGAACTAAATATAGAATAGAATTGTAACATTTAAATAAATTACTTGTATATATCCTATATTATGCAAAATTCAAATTTCTTAAGTTCGACCCTGTAGCACATTTGCATCTTTTACATGATGATTTTCTACACAATGAGATTAAATCGGGTAGTTTATTGCAATTAATAAGCCAATACCATTTACTGTAAAAAAATACTATATTATTGCTTAATTATATTTTTGTCCAACATATAGGTAGTTATGCAACCAAGTTATCAAAAATGTATAGTAAGTCATCTACAGTTTTTAGTGGTGGGTATATAAAATAAACTAGGTACTAGGAACTCTCTAAGGATATAAAAGAGTTTTGGGGTCTAGTAATTAAGAGGGATGTAGTCAGAAAACCCCAAAAGCGCAAACAAAGTCACTGGAGATTAAAGTTAAAACATCTTTAGCCAACTATGTTGTAGTTTAGCTGGATACGTGTACGGATAACAAGTGTATTTGACAAATAGAATGATATATATAACACATACCTAGATTCGTATCAACGTCAAACTTTATAATAAAGTTGGAATTAAAGTTAACGTTGAAGTTTTGTTCTAGACATCTAGACGAACGAAAAATATCACCCCTAAATATCGGCGAACGTCCTGGAACGATTAATATAGAGTTTAAGGCGTTTCTGTTATAACTTTTGAGACTTTTTCGAATCCGAAATCTGATTACTGTTATTTATTATGACGTATTTTCCATTTAATTTATCGCCGGTTTTTTGTTTGATAAAAAACCGAATTTCTCGGAGAATTAAAGTAGTAATTCGAACCGGCTCAACGATAAAAAAAAGGGGAGAGACACGTGATTTCACTTCTCCATTTAAGTGGTCAACTCCGATTACTCCCTAATGTGTTTATTTTCGACACTTTGATGATAAAATACTCTTTAGTGTCATAGTAAATTTAAAGAAAGAAAGTGGTTTTTGGTCGAATGCAAATAACTGATAAATTAAAATATTTCACAAAGTCTAACACCATTTATAAATTTAATTAAATAGACATGCAAATTCACTGAAATAGTGTTATACCGCAGATATTTTTCAGATTGCAGTTTTATAAAAATAAAAAATATGCTTAAAACGCCAGTTCTTTGGCTTATCACAAGCCAAAAATCATTCAGTCAAGCAACTGTACATTAAATTGTGCCTACTATAAATTTAAGAAAACTTAATATTGTATGTAGGTACCTAAGTTTATAAAATGTCAAAACAGTAAAGTTGTTCCATTTATTCAAATTGTCATCCCAATAGATAGAAAATTACGAATTTATTCAAATTCATTCAATTCATTCATAATTCCACTTTGGGGTCCGGTAATTCACAGTTTTGAAAATTTTTCAGAAGTTTATGCTTTACTTACTTGTTTTAAAGATTATTAATCCAGAAAATAGTGGGAAATTACGCTTTTCTGAAGGAATCTCACAAAAAATTCACTTTTTCACTATTTATATTGTTGTTTCATAAACACGATATTTCTACAAAAAACCGTTTTTGTATACCAAAATTATTCTAAATATTTAATTTAACATTAACTCTTTCATATTTTTACACAATTTTTTTGATAAAATCGTTTAATTAATAACATTATAAAAATAAGTGTTTTTGAGGTTAACATAAATTAGTACCAAACTGAAGATAGACGTAAGCCCTAGTTAGCATCATTCTATAAGTAAATGGTGGTTGCATAATTTTAAGTAAATTTCTTAATTGTTACAGAACTCAAATACCTATACAAGTTTCAATTAATATTGGTACATAGATAAAATAACATGTTGGTATGCATGACATTATCCTAACTGACAGCACAGAAGCTTAGACGATTACTATGTTTAATAAATGTGTTTTTATTGGAAAGTAATTTATAACCAATATAGATGAATATATTAAAATATGGAAATCGAAAGCACATAGTAATTGTTTATGTAATATTAAATTGCTAGTGCCAGAAATTATAAATCTAATGATAATGTAAATGATATAATATTATCATTTGTGGGGTCCGGTGTAGAATAGGGAAACACGAATTCCGCAAAAAAATATTAACACTAAAAAGGGACTGGTTTCTATAGTAAATTTTCGTAAAAAAATTTGCGGGTTTTTCAGTATTTTTCGAGAAAAATGAAATCAAAAACTCTAATTTTGTAAGCCAAATACACAAAATATTCACAGTCCAAGGTGTCATGTAGATTCCAGCGTTGCCACATCTCTAAATAAAACCTAAATATTTGGATAATATTTTTTTACATTATAAATATATAAAAATATTGATAATAAAATGTGAAATGTAGAGAAAATATTATTAACCAAAAATAATCGGTCTTTTTGCATATTATAAAATATTATTTTTTTCAACTGTCAAAATATCACAGTTTTGTGATTTCGTCCAATGAAAACGCTTAATCTTCAATGTTCTATGCTAAATGCTACCAATCATTCCGTTTTATAGCGATTATTTTTTTCACCTTTCAAAATATCACAGTTTTGTGATTTCGTCCAATGAAAACGCTTAATATTCAATGTTCTATGCTAAATGCTAGCCAATCATTCCGTTTTATAGCGATAAAAACACTAGTCGTTCTACCAGGATCGATAAAATTATAGAACTGTCAAAAATCAATAACAATATTGCACAATCAATTTTCTTGTTTATAAGTACCTTACTATAAATCAACATTTATTTATATTATCTAAATATTCTGAAATATATTTTGCTATTATTATTATCAAAATTCAATTCATCTAAACGATAATGAAAAACCAAATATTTAGTTATCTTAAAACTAACCTGCTTCCTGGTTCTGTATGTATTTAAAACTTTTATATGTCTACAGGCAAATGTGGTCTTGTAGGTAAACTTACACCCAAGAGAACTAGCACTAGCTACTTTTTGTCTGTATTTTTAAATGTTTCGCAAACTGTCTCGACAGCCTGTATTGTGGACCTACCACTTTTGAATCCGAATTGATTCCTATGCAGATCCTCTTTTTCTTCTAGTTCATTGATAACCCTCTCCCTGATTAAACTTTCGTAAAGTTTGCTTATGGCGTTCAATAAACATATGGGCCGGAAGGTTAGTTCTTCTAGACTTTTTTAATTTTTAGGTATTAACACTACTTTGGCTGTTTTCCAGTCATTTAGAAAAATTTGTGCTTTCAGCAGGTTATTTAATTCCCTCAATATCCATTTCGTCCTACGGACTCGTGATTTTATCATATTTCAGTTTGTTTTCGTATTTTTGCCAAATAAAAAAGTTTTCGTCGAAACTAAAAATGTGTCAATAAAATCTTAAGGACTCGTGGTATTACCTACTACTATAGGGAGTTGATTGACACCAATTTTTTCAAAATAGCGCGTAGGCCAGGATCTATACTATCCCCGATAAACGAACACGCAAAATTCAGTGACGGGTAGCGATGCTACCATAATCCAATCCAATCCAACCTAACCTAACCTAACCTAACCTAACCTAACCTAACCTAACCTAACCTAACCTAACCTAACCTAACCTAACCTAACCTAACCTAACCTAACCTAACCTAACCTAACCTAACCTAACCTAACCTAACCTAACCTAACCTAACCTAACCTAACCCCACCAATTAAGTAAGTCATGAACATGAATACCAATATAAAACATAAAAAGAAACCAATGCTTTTCATGTTTGGGAACAATCAAAAAAGTTCTTAAAATTATGCAACCACCATTTCTTTGCTTTTGAAAGGATTTATATTACGACATACGTTTATGCCTACCTACATTCAGTCCAGTCATTTATTTATACATATTTTTATAAAATTGTTAAAACAATTAAAACATTGTGCAAAAATATAAAAGAGTTAATGTTAAATTAAATATTTAGAATAATTTTGGTATACAAAAACTTATTTTTGGAGAAATATCGTGTTTATGAAACAACAATATAAATAGTGGAAAAGTGAATTTTTGTGAGATTCCTTCAGAAAATCGTAATTTCCCACTATTTTTTGGTTTAATAATGATAGTGAGTAAGTACAACGACTATTTTGGTAAAATTTTCAAAATTGTGAATTACCGGATTGTTCAATGGAGCCCTGCATTCCCAATTACTTGTCCTTATACATTGTTTATGCACAATATAATGTGATTCTGAGTTATAACTAACAAAAAACCAACGCTGACTTGATACCTACTCCGATTTACTTAAAAAAAGCTGAGGCGTATCGACAATCTTCCGAAATTCCTTGGATCGATATTCGATTTGTTTTTGGAGAAGACAGAAAGAAAGATTTAAGACGTAGTAGTTTTTTTTTTCCTTCCAATGGATGAATTCGAGACACTAGACGAATAAGCTATATAAAGGACATCAAGCTCGCACAGTCAGGTGGAATTAAGTTATCTTTGTACGAGGGTATACTTGAAATATCTATATTAAAGTAAAGCTTGATATTCCCAATAAGGCACACGTCGCGAAAAATTGTCCTTTATTTTCTATAAGTTTGGTAATGATAAAACGCTGACTTTGGCAATAGGGAATTATTGAACACCGCCCTATTAGGTAATCCCTTAATAAAGTTAAGCCTAATTTAAATAAAGCAAAACCTTAAATGTAAATAGAAATTGAATTATTGGAACTGTCTTTTTAATTTGACAGTTTTAGGACAGCGAAGTTTTTATTTCTAAAATATGTTTGATTTCTAATAAAAAAAATCTAATTGTACTTGTGCCTTTTGATTGTTAGTTAAAAAAAATCTAATTTCAGTGATTTTTTGTTTTAATTTTATAGTTTCATAGTAGAGCATGTTTTATAATTTAAACTTTGAAGATTTAAGGTGAATTCATGGAAGCAAAGATTAATCCAGTAAGCTGGCTGCATGTCGCAAGACATAATAGGCCATAGAAATAAAGAAGAAGAATATTAATCCAACTTTAAGGTAGATTTCGCTGAAATTTGGGCATCTTTTTGTACCCTTCGAAAATAGTTTATATAAATTTTTTCAAGTTTTTTCATTCAGGCAATCGATTCAGTCCCCGATTTGGGGGACTTTTTTTAAATTTCGTGTTTTTTGATAAACTTTTTGAAAAATTTATGCAAAAGATTATTCATCATAAATTTGATTGTTTTATTTATTCCAAAGTTAAAACAAGAATTTTAAGTTACAAAACTTAAGAAAAATAGCGTTATTGTTATGGATAACGCGCCCTATCATACAAGGGTAAAGGTAAGAGTACCCACATCAAGTTCTACGAAAGATGAGCTGAAATTTTTTTTGGAACAGAATGATCTTTACTATGAAGAGTGCTCAATAAATTAATAAGTGAGTTGAAATCTTTCAATAAAAGAATTTAAAAAATAGTAGCCTTTTATTGGATTTACGAAAAAAAACATATTTGCTTTCATGTCGCGTTTCAGTAAAATAATTGAACAGAATAGTCGGTATAAATACGGCCCTGAGCTTTAAAGTGTCGGCTTAAATAGCTATTAAAATAAAATAACGATTAAGACATGGCTTTATATTCTTAGTTTTACTTTTAAATTAATCATAGTTTTAATTTTTACTTGCATGAATCCACCTTTACTTAAAAGGAAAACAGACAATTTAAGCAATTTAATGTTACAAAACAAAACTAAAACCGAAGATATAGAAGTTCTTATACTAGATCGAAACCAAGCAGTGATGATGGGAGATCTGAATGGCAAGTCCAGGACCTGGAACAGCATCTGCACAAATACAGCAGGAAGGAAGCTAGAAAACATTGCAGATAGAAGACCGGACCTTTAAATCATTGGACTACCAGGACCAACGTATACACCACACATAGGACGAGCAGATGTATTGGACATAGCACTACTAAAAGACATAACAGTAGACTTGGAAATAGAAAACAGCGAAGGAGGAACAAACCACGAACCAGTTATTCTCACAATAGGAGAAGGAAGAAGGAACATACACAAAACAATAAAGAAAACCAACTGGGAAAAATTCATAGCAAGAACAGACCAGATGATAGGACCAATTCCCCATATAATAAACAGCGAAGAACTAGAAATGCAACTCAGCCAATTCACGGCAACACTAAAACAAGCGATAGAAGAAAACACAACAACCAAAAACGTAGAAGGATACAATAGGTTTTCAAACATCAGTGACAACCTAAGACTGCTCATCAGGGTGAAAAACAGAGCAAGAAGAAGCGCCAACAGAACAGGATTACAACAAGACAAACAAGAAGCAAACAGACTACATGAGGAATTGAAGGAACAACTCAACGCACACAGATCCAAGGACTGGGACAGAAGAACTGGACCCAAATACACCAGGATTATGGAACCTCGCCAAGATATTACAAGACAAAAAGGACATGACTCCAATCCACGGAGACAACGGAATCGTATTCACGGATGAAGAAAAAGCCGAAGCCTTCTGGAGAACTATGGAGCGCCAATTCACCCTGAATGAGTACCCAGACGAAGACATGGACTTCACAGAAGACGAAATCGAAGATTTCGACGAAGAGATAGTAGACGGAAACTTGGGATTCACAACACCAGAAGAAGAAGCCTACATAATAAAAGAAAGGAAAGCCTGACAGCGATCATAAACGGAATACTAAGAACAAAGCACTTCCCGGACCAATCGAAGGAAGCAGAAATAGTGCTGCTAAGGAAATCAGGACAAGATCCCAAGTTTCCACAAAACTACAGACCCATCAGTCTACTACCAGCGATGAGCAAAATAGCCGAGAGAGTCATCCTCAAGAAGCTTAACGAAGAAACCGAAGCAATAGGAATACTGCCACAAGAACAGTTCGGATTCAGAAAAGAACACAGAGCACCGGACCAAGTACTCAAAATAGTAGAATACAAAACAGAGGGATACAATAGAAATCAATCAACAGGACAGGAGTCATCTTTGCTGGACATCAGCAAAGCCTTCGACCTAGTATGGCATGAAGGACTGATATACAAGATGAGAGAAGTAGAATCCACCAGAGAAGTGACGAAACTACTACTCAGCTATCTGAAAAAATAGAAGATTCAGGATAAGGATAGGAAACGCAAAATCCGGAGTATGAACAACAGAAGCCGAAGTACCACAAGGAGCAGTCCTCTCACCGGTGCTTTACAACATATACACGGCAGACATTCCAAAGACAGACAACACAATGATGGCTCTCTACGCAGATGACACGGCTATCGTTACAAGAAGCACTCAACCAAGGATGGTGACAAGAAGACTCCAACAGGCTATGGACCAAATAGACGAATGGTGCACAACATGGAAAATCCAAATAAACCCGGAGAAAACAGTCTACTTTACTAAAAGAAGGAAAAAACCAGAAGAAAACATTAAGGAGAAGAGATCCAATGGAAAAACAAGGCCAAATACCTAGGAGTGATACTGGACAAAGGACTAACCTTCAAAGAACACGTGAAAAACATCACAAAGAAGGCAAAACAAGCAAGAGGAAGACTAGCCGGACTCATAGGAAGAAAATCCAAACTAGCACTGAAGACAAAGATACATCTAATAAACGCAATCATCATTCCGATCATGTTGTACGCCTCCGTAGCCTGGGGACACACAGCCAAAACCTACAAAAAGAAGATACAAGCACAGCAGAACATCAGCTTAAGGCAAGCAGCAGACGCCCCATGGTACATAAAAAATATACAACTATACAGGGAACTAGACCAGGAGAAGACAGAAGAAATCATGAAAGCCAAAGCCAGAAGAAGATTTGAAGAACTCAGGACACACCCGAACACAGCAATTAACAACAGAATTAACAAACTACACAGCAGAGGACTACAGGAGACATCCTAGACCAAGAAAATAGCTGGACAACTAAGAAGAAACATCTCTTAAGAAGCAGACAGAAGAGGAACCACCTATAAAAGACTCTGTCCATCCCTAGGGGGATGCGCAGATTCTTGAGTAAGGACAGCTTTAACAAGTGGATTCACTCTCTGCAGTTCATCGACTAAGGGATAACTTTTTAGAGGCAGCGAAAAACATACACTCTAGAACGCCTAAAAATAAGACAGGAGGATAGAGGTGCAAAGCACCATCCCTGACCAAACAGAAGACACCTGGAAACCATCTCCGAACCAAGATAGAGGAAGGAAGAGCATAAGCCCGAGGACTGAGGCCCCCAGCTCGCATTGTCATGGTGAAGAGCTGATCCGTCTTCGGAGGTTGGTTTCCCCAATTTTTTGGAAGACAACTGGCAAAAAAGTTGTTGTGGACCACTCAGAATTGACTGTTCTGCGTTGTTCTAGTGATACGGTTGCGACATGTCCAGTTTTTCCGAAAAACCAATAACTGATGTTGGACGACCTGCACGAAATTCTTCTTGGAGTGAACTACGGTCACGATGGAATTCACCTTACCATCGATAAACAGTGGTCCTTGATGGAGCTTCATCGGCAAAAATTGAATTAAGCTCATCCATGCACTGTTGCTGAGTTAATCCACTTCGAAAGTTGTAAAAAATAATCGCAAGAAAATATTCACGATTTATTTCCATTTTTGGGCTGAGATGAATATTTTAAGTTACTGTAAACAACACAAATAGCGCTCGTATGTCAAAACGATCTGAGTACGTATAACCTAAAAAATGTCCAACTTTACGATAGAGCTGTCAATTGCCAGATTGCAACATCAGGGTTGCCAAATCCCGAAATAGTAGGCAACGGGTGGATCTTATCCATTTTTTGTACATAAAATTCATTCGTTTTTCAATATTTCTGTTCAATTCTCTTTCGCAAGTTCGGTTAATACTTGTAGACATGTCGTCTATCTGAAGTTCATGAATCGGTTGTCCACCAGATGAACCCCAGATAGGAAAATAGTGTTGACCGTAATGTGCGGAACGTAAGTTCCGTTACGATCCGTTAATAAATGAAAATCTATGCAAAGTTGGGTTAAGAAAACCAGTATGGTCAAAAAAATGAAAATGTTAAGAGATTTGATGGATAGATTTTCAGAATTTTCGACCTGGATTAACTCAACAAGAATGTGTCGGCGAAGAGTTCACGAGGCTTCACAGAAATTTACAAAACCCACAGTCAAAGACGAATGACAACAAATACTGTGGCAAATGATTTGAGAACGTGGAAAAAGCAGCTGAACCGTATATTTCGGAGTATCTTAAGTGGAGTGGAAAAACTGTTCTGACAAATGCTTTGCAAAAGTGTATTAATTATCATTTAAAAAACAATTTTTATTTAAAAATGTTATTATTTGCTATTCCTGAAATATAAATACCTATACTTGAGCAGTTTTATAAGATGTATATACAACCAAACCACAAAAAATGTCATCAGTAAAAACGCGAAAACTGAAATATTCATCGCAAGGTAGAGCAGGAAATAAGGAGTAAGGTGAAGGTCTGAGCTCCCTTCCTTTTATTACATTCAGGGATGACCTAATAAAAGAAACTAAATAAAATCGTTACATATTCAATCGTATTAGATAAAGAAAATTGGAAAAAAATGGAAATATCAGGTTGTCGCTGGAAGCGAAGAGGATTTGGAGAAAAAGATTAAAATTTGAAATTAGTTGCTAAACAACAATTGGATAAAATATTAATGAATGATACATACTAAAAGGTATGGCTATAGCATAGTAATAAGATGTACAAATATATACAGTGTTAAATTAAGTTACTTTATAGATGAAATGTACTTTATTTAACTTAAAAATCGTTAATAAAACTCTGACAGTTCTTCAAGATATGTCTTTTTTATTATTATTATTATTATGACATCTCCAAGATTATTTCAACAACATCGGAAAAGTGAAAAACATAATATAATAGTTATTTACGTTACAAGTCCGGGAAGTGACTTATTACGGTACGAGATAGAAGTTTATGGACGAGGCGCCGAAGGAGCCGAGTACGGTAATAATCACTTCACGGACGTGTATCGTACTAAATTTTTTTTCATATTTTCTTTGGTTTTAAACGCAATAAAATATGAAACTGAAATGACATATTTGATCATTTTATTAGGAAGTCATGTAGACTGCTGTGAAAAAATTATGTTACTTGATTTATTCTTAACATGGTTGATTTGCTTTATAAATAAAAAATGAACAGCGGTTACCAAGTAGCAATGTAAATAAAGACAGACATATTGAATTTTTCTGCACACACGAAATATCTGCGGAGAAAATGGATCTGAAATTAGATGAAATTGCTGAGAAAACTGCGGAAGCGATAGGACAAATCATTCCAGTTAAGTCTGCGAAAAGATATGAAAAAGAATATGCGCTGTTTTGCAACTGGCGTGAATAACACAATTTTGAAAAGTAGTGCTGATGAAAATGTGATGTTGGCTTACTTTTTGGATGTGGTAAGAACAGTTTTTTTTTAAATATACTTTTCAACAATTTAAATTTTCAGTCAAAAACATTCAACCCTTCTTCATTATGGTCCAAATACTCGATGGTAAAATCAATGATTAAGGTTAATGAGAATGTGAACATATCGTTTCCCAAAGTTGATAGCTTTTTGGAAAAAAATGTAGACCATCAGCCACACCAGTCGAAGGTTGGATGTGTTTAGAAAATAGAAAATTTAGAAAAATTAAAGAGTTTGAACTATTCTACAACCCATTTTATTACAGGAAAATAAGGTGAAAGTAAAAAATAAGGTGAAAGTAAAAAATAAGAAAAATGTGAGCTATTAAAAGAAATATTGTTTATCTCATAAACTAACCACTTTAACCTACAAGTATTATACATTTTTGAAATCACCTTATAGAGGACTTATCGTATCAACGCTGCAATTAGATTAAAATATGTACCGTCACTATGGAAAGTTGCCGAAATAGTAATGATCCCAAAACCAGGTAAGCCACCTCATCTGGTCACTTCTTATATACCAATTTCGTTACTACCGACTATTTCTAAGTTATTTGAAAAGTTACTTCTCAAACGAATACAACCAATTATAGAAAGAAAAAACCTAATTCCAAACTATCAGGTCGGTTTTAGGCAAAAACACTCCACTATAGATCAACTCCATAGAGTTACTAATATCATTGAAAATGCATTAGAAGATAAGAAAGTCTGCTCAGCTGTATTCTTGGACGTAGCGCAAGCGTTTGACAAGGTCTGGCATGAAGGGCTATTTCATAAACTACACTCTATGCTTCCTAGACCACACTCAAAAGTGTTAAGATCTTATTTAACCAACAGATACTTTAGGATCAAGCAGGAAGGTGACTATTCTGATCTTAAAGAAATAAAAGCTGGGGTTCCACAGGGTAGCGTTTTGGGTCCGGTCCTGTACCTTCTCTATACTTGTGACCTACCAGAGTTAGATGAAAATACTGTAGCTACATTTGCTGATGATACAGCCCTCTTGGCAGTTGGCAAACACAACATAGAAACAACTACAAAATGCAATTGATAAATTTAAACAATGGACAGATCAAACTAAATGAAAGTAAATCAACTCATGTAGACTTTACTAATAGGAGGATAGAATATATACCAATATATATGAATGGACAACAAATTCCATATGCGAACACTGCCAAATATCTTGGCTTAACACTAGACGCTAAGCTTCGATGGAAAGCTCATGTGAAAAAGAAACGTGAAGAACTAGGCTATAGATATAAAAAAATGTATTGGCTTCTGGGTAAATATTCGGCAATGTCAACACATAATAAGCTTCTCCTTTACAAGCAAACTCTAAAACCGATCTGGACGTATGGAATACAACTATGGGGGTGTACCAAAAAGAGTAATATTAAAATAATACAAACCTTTCAAAATAAAGTGTTAAGGGGCATTGTCAATGCACCCTGGTATATTCGTAACGAAAATCTCCATAAAGAAGCCCAAAAAGCTGCAAAAAACCATGAAGGAAGACTTCACCAACATAAGAACATCGAGGCAATACAGCTCCTGGATCACACAAATCAGAAAAGAAGACTGAAGAGGACCAAACCTCATGAGTTAGTGTAGTGCAAAAGAAAAGTAAAGTGATAGTGCGCAAGAATAATGTGCCCTATGTAAAACAGTAGAAACGAAGAAGACATCAAAGGGTGAATCTTATATTTAGCTGATTAGTATATTAGGAATAAGAAAAAAGCTACTCATTGGTCTTAGACCAGATTGTAGAAAATTTGAATATAAAAAAATACCTTATAGAGGAGTATCCAAATTTTACATAAAAAATATGAGAAGTAATTTAAAAAAAAGGATGCTGCTAGGGGTGAGGGGGTCGCTTTTCCAGTAAGTTTAAATGAGCCATAATGCTTGCCCCTTCCAACATAAATTGACGTGTTTTTGGATTTTTCCTAAATACCAGTATTACAAAAGTTATTAAAGGTGGATACTTTTATCTGAAAAGCACTGTATATTAATAGTTTCAGGCCGTAAATGGGCAACTAAAATGGTAGTTTAACTAACAAATGAGGAAAGTGATACTTTTCCGACGCGTTAGCGAAGTTCGGTCAGTAACCAGCTCCTTGGGGCGTACGACTTTGTTCCCTACAATGAAGCCAGGAAATGTATACTTTGAATAGAGGTAGAATTTTTAAAACAAAAAAAATATACAGGGTGATCCGTTTGAAATAACAAAGTTCATTAGATCTATACGGAAAATCCGACAACAATGTAAACACAACCATAAGCTCGGCCGTATTACAAAATCTTTAAATATCAAAATTTATAAAAATCGTACAAAGCGGTTTCAGGGATAATTGAGGCGTTCCATTCATAAAACTCACTCTGTATAGAAAAAACAATAAAATAGCAACATTTAGTTTGATTCCATCAACCGATTAATTTTAAGCGTTTTTCAGTAACACAAAAAACGTATTAAAATATTTAACTAAACGTTGTTTTCTAAAAACCTATTCTTTTATGTGTTATCTAAGGAAAATGGCGTGTCAGTGACCAGCAATAGTCAGAGACAGACCTTGATAACGTTTATCTGCGTAACTCCTGATACATACACTCTCTTTGCTCTTCCCTCATTTCTCCTAAATTTTCTGGAAGCCTATCCAGAGGACCATAGATAACATAAAGATTTATGCTCATATTGCACACCATATTTCTTAATTGTAAAAGAAGTTCAATAGAGTTTTCTGATTTCGTATTATCGAGAAAACTCTGCTGTTCAACACTTAGACAAAATTAAAGGATATTCACAACATGTCGCAGTTAAAGTGATTTTTGAAGGTGGCCATTTGTGTTATTTTACACCAAATATAAATAAAAAGTAACACCACTAATAATTATTACTGCTAAGTAGACTTGTTTAAAAGTAGCACTTTACAGTAATTATAATGAATTAATTTCTAGTAAAAAAAACTATTAACTTTTGTTCCTATTCTGTAAATCAAATTCGTAATGAACACCAAATTATCAGTAGTAATTTAACTAGTGCAATGAAAATTATTATTATTTTCATTGCACGAGTTAAATTTTATAAGAAAATTTTTTGTATCAAACAAATCGTATTGTGCCTCTGTCATTTGCTGTCACATTGACATCAACTGTGGCGACTATAATTTTTATGAGAAAAGTTTATGAATAAATCAAATCGTTTTGTGGCACTGTCAGTTGCTGTCACATTGGCGTCACCTGTGGCGATAACAATATTGTACAATGTCGCGATTTGGAAATGCTTCTGCTGTAGATATTGACAAGAATATAGACAATCTTACGCCAACGAATACGAAAAAGTCAAAAATTTCAGTATGGAGACAATTTCAAGAGTTTTATGCTGAAAGAAATCACTTATTAGAACGAGGAACTTCGGTGGAAAAAAGGACTGGGCAAGCAACATGCGCAACATGGATCCTTTTATAAAGAAAGTGTAGTGAAAACAATGTGGAACGTAACAGCAAAACTTGTTCAGGAAAAATATTGCGAAGATTTCGGTATTGGGTAATTATTTAGAACAGCTACTTCTGGCCAATTTCCATAATTTTTACAAAAATACTTTAATTGTGGTCTACAAATAATGAATTGAGTATTCATTTAGTGCGCTCAAGCATATTTTTTTCAAAATTAATTTTTAAAGTTGGAACTACTTTTTGATCGCGCTGCCATTTTTAGCAGTGTGGCGTCTGAAAATCGTATGCAAATAGTAATACGCGACAAATAACAAACAAAACAAATTATTTTGATATGCATTACAATTTAAATTTTACCGAAAAAACATTAAAAAAGTAATCTTATAATATAAATATACTCTCAAAACTTACTTTTAACAGGTGGACTTTCCTAAAAAGATGTATCGACACCTATCCACTTATCACTACACTGTTTACATTCTGTTTTATTTAATTAAAATCTGCACCACACAATATTTATATAATTAAATATAGGTACTCTCTGAAAAACTAAATATACAATAATTATAACTCGTAATCATCTTAACAAAATGTTCTATTTAACAACAAAATTTATTCTGCAATACACAATACTAAAATCAACTTTTTAACAGCGCTATCTGCTGTTCCGAACATAACTTGCGTTATGTCATGTAGGTACCAGCGTTGCCACATCTCTAAATAAAACCTAAATATTACCATCATATTTTTTTACATTATATATATATAAAAAATATTGAAAATAAAATGTGAAATGTAGAGAGAATATTACTAACCAAATCAAATTGGTCTTTTTGCATTTTATAAAAGATAAAACAAAGATAAACAAACACGCAAAATTCAGTGGCGGGTGGCGATGCAATCCTAATCCTAATGATGTAAGATTTAAATTTGCTAGGAGTGCCCGAGATGCTACGCGCAAAATATTACAAATGAACCCGGAAAAGAGAAAAGAAAGCTCATCGGCTTTTACTCACAAAGAATTGCTGCAAATTTTGAAGCTTTACGATGAAAACGAGCCGGAAGGTCTGCAGAAAAAATTTTTTCATCTCATATCTTATGAGCTAGCATTTCGAGGAGGTGAGGCAGTCAACTTTTTGACGAATTTTTTTCAAGAAGAAAAATTTCATAATGGAACAAGCACAAATAGAATAGAATATAATCCAATATTTTCAAAAACCTACCAAGGAGGAGGCCGTAGATTAGCGGACAGTAAATGGTTAATCCGAAACATTAGTAATGAAGACATCTGCCCCGTTAGGTAGGTCAAATTAAGGGTTTTTTATTTAATTTTACTTTTCAATGCTTTTTTTCAAGATTATACAGAAAACTTTTGTCAAAACGAGGATCTAACGTGAAGACGAACCGTCTGTTTCTTACACCGAATCGAGAATGGCAAAATAGTGGTGTATGGTTCAAGAACATCCCAGCTGGTAGAAACGAGATCGCAAAATGGACAAAGCTGTCTGTCCAAGAAGCAGGTCTCGATAGCGAAAAGTTCAAATTCACAAACCATTCTCATCGAGCAACTGCCGTAAGCCATCTAGCCAAGGTTGGGGTAAACGAAAACCAGCTAACGAAAATAACGGGACATGGAAATGTCAATTCAATAAAACTTTATTTACAACTTGATAAAGAGTTTCATGAGGAAATAATAAAGAAAATGAGAAACAACCAACGAGGTTTGTAATTTTTCAGTTTCAATTTCTTCTTCCAGTAACGTTGTTTCTGACCAACAACAAACTTCGACTGGTTCAATCATAAATTTTAATAATTGCGTTTTTAATTGTTAGAATTTCAATAACTAGGCTTACCAGTGTTCATGTTATTTCAATAAATAATAAACGTTTAATATAATTACGTCTGCATTTATTTTGAAGGACCTGATAATTCGCGAATTATCGATAATTTGCACTAGTGCAAAATTATCGCCTAATTGCATGCTCATTGGCTGAAACAACAATAAAAAAATAGTCAAATTTGACAGTTAAAAAAATGTTCACTAAGATAAGTGACTTAAGAGAGACAGTTACTTCTTAGTGGTGGGAAGTTATCACAGTACCTTAAGGCTAACCATTTACTTAAACCTTGTCGTGTCTACTAATATTGCTGCTTGGGACATTAACTATGATGGAATCAGGGTTGCCAGGTGGAGGAAAATAAAATTCCCAGCTAGATGTTATAAAAATCCCCAGATTTTGTAACCTAAAGGCTGGAACTCACAACACTAGGAAAATTTGATGTTTTGATAGTTGTTTTTCCCGTATATCTTCGCCACAAACTTTGCAATTAAAAATAGTTGTTTCCCTTCTGGCTTTTACTAAGCCATGTACAGTAAGGATTATTCGATTCCTAGGCAGAATTGTATTTGTGTATAGGTTTTTTTATACCTTTTAGTAACATCATCCTTGCCTTCGCTATTTTCCGAAACTGTCTTAAATTATTTCTGAAGCTCTGCAACATCCAAACCAAACTGAATTAAAAAAATTTTGCACTTTGAACAAAATTAAATGGATGTTTAATCCACCACTAGCACCCCACTGGGGAGGAGCATGGGAGAGACTGATACAATCTGTAAAAAAAATAATGAAGGAGATGCTGTTTTCCAGATGTCCTCAAGAATATGTTCTGCGAACAGTTTTTGCCGAGGTAGAAAACATCAGTAATTCTAGGCCAATGACTCACGTTTCTATCGACCCTGATGACTCAGAAGCACTAACACCGAATCATTTTCTCATTGGTCCTCAATATGCCACCCTACCTTGCACTGTTACTGAAGAAAAAGATCTGAATTTACTTTCGAAATGGAGAGCTGCACAAAAATTATCAGATTACCTCTGGAAGAGATGGACTCGAGAATATCTCCCATTTCTGGCCAAAAGGAGCAAGTGGCATGAAAATAACAGAAACATGATATTGTCATCATTGTAGATTTCAGCAGTCCAAGAAATACTTGGCCAAAAGGGAGAGTGGTAGAGACCTACCCAGGCAAAGATGGAAGAGTTAGAGTGGTAGACGTAAAGTTAGCAAATGGAACTATTCTTCGCCGCTCTACTACGAAACTTTGTAGAATGGAAGTTCAAAAACGAGATTCGTAATTGTTCCCCTATTTTATTTTCTTTTGAACAATTACTGGGGAGAAGAATGTTGCTGCGGTTACATAATTTTATTGTAATTTTTATTTAATTTTTTTCAAAAAAAAAAGTTGTTGACAGTAAGAAAATAAATAAAAAAATTTTTGACGTACTTTTTACTGAAATTAAAATAAATCTTTCGAGCGGATCTTTAAAGATATTCTTCCAGGTAAGCATTAACAGCACCATTGTATTTTATTAATATTTTGTAAAATTTCCTGTTTTATCCACAACCCCTCGGTGACCAATCAAGCCAACCGAACATTCTCGGAGCACTCTGAGAGCGATCCAGAGCACCCAGCCTAAAACGCTAAAAGAGTATATTACAAGAAGTATATTACAGCTTGGTCCAATAGATTATATTCAACTGCTTTTTACAACTAATTATTCATCCAGTTATGTACAATTGATTGCTGCAAGAGAATATGGGGGATGGGTTAGGCGACTTTGTTACCCAACTTCAACATTTGTTGAATGTTTTTATCATATTTTTAAATTAAATTATTATTGTTTTGATCTTAAAATTTTCAATTAGAACAATTGTACATAACTGGTGCAAATCAGTTAATAATATCATTCGGGGAAAGTTAACTTATACAGGAACGAATTTAACCAAACAATTGGCAAGTAAAATTCATTCACAGCGAATGAAAAAAAAACAAATTAAAAACCCAAATTACATGGTTACCCAATCATAAATTTATTTTGTGTTTTATATTTCTAGTAGCCAAAAAAAATTCTTTTTTCATGATATTTCTTTGATTTATTTTAATGCAATTGTTGCTTGTTACATTAACAGTAGTAGCTACACTTTCATCATTTTTGTATCTATATGTACTTTGTACAGTCGGCTTTAGAATAGCATATACATGTTAAATGTGAATTTCGTTTACCTACCGAAGTTACAAAAACGCCCTTCTTCAACAACATAAGAGTGGCAATTTTTAAAACGCCTACATTAAATGGTTTTTGGGGATTAAGTTTATTTACAAGGGACAGAGGGACAGGCAATTTGTCAATAAAATACCTTATGCTGCAAACATTAAAGATGTGGGCGTGGACATTATTATTTAAACCGTGATTGGTTATACACAATAAATAGGCCGTCCTTAAAATTAATTTATTGTAAGCGATTTGAGTTTGAAAATGTACATGCTATTCTGAAGCCGATAGTACATTGTGCATATTTTGTGAATATACTTTTTTCAATAAATTTTTTAATAACATGTTTCTTATTTTGCCAAAAAACTGTTAATTTCCTTAAATATTGCTCAATAAATGACTTGATATATTAAAAAGTCTAATATATTAATGTACAATTATAAATTGTTTGGTAATTACATTAGAGTTTACAAGGTATTAACAACGTTAATTATTGACAAGCAATTCTGTGTGTACAATTTAATAGGCTTTTTAGTAAAACCTGTCATTTACTTATGAGGAAAAAGGATCTTCAAACCAAGTGTAAAGATAATGCCAATTTAAATTTAGCGCCCATTCTTCTATCCTCGGTAACAACTCAAGGAACAATTTACCCACTACTTAAATGTGTTTCAGTTCTATAGATGGCGCTAATGTTTGTCATTTAATGAAAGCATTGTGAACTATCTAAGAGTAGGTGATTTGTGGTTTTTCGTTTACAACTTAGTCATGTGGGAAATGTTATATTTCAAAGAGTATAGCATCTGCTGCATTGCTACACAAATTTCCAACTTCTGGAAAATATCTAGAACAGTTAAATTTATTGTACTAATCTTTACTTTTTGGAAGTCCATCTTACTAAAAATAATAAAAACTCAACTTCCACTTTTAATTAAAAAATTTGGTTTTTAATCACAATGACAGCCGTTTCGCTAGAATTAGCATCGTCAGATTGACATATTGAAGTTACAAACAAACAAAATGTAAATGCAATCAAAAATTTTTTTCTCTGTATCGAGTTTGAATAGTACCCAAAAAGCCCTAGAAAATGTGAAACGTTTTAGACCTGAAAATTGTGTAGTGGCAAAACTGAATTTTTTACTGGAATCATCTATTGGAAGGCGAAACTAATAGAGAATACCACAATTTCAAGTAGTGCGACAATTTTCATCTACAAATTATGTCGAATTCGAAATATTTTGTTCAATCCCCTGGTAGTTTTTGGTATGAAGGTCACGATTAGGCAGGTGAGTTTCAAAAATTAGTGGTCTCCCGCTTTATATTTTAGCTTATTCAAGACTAATTAACTAAGATGTTACAGTATTCTTCCTTTTACTTTGTTCTATGAGCTATTTATTTCCATTATGTGAAAATACATCATCCGCTTGGTTCATAATATTTCAAACCCATTGTTATCAATAAGTTTTTAATGTCTAAACAAAAGACAATATTGTTTTCTTCTGCAAAATACACAACCATCTTTCAGCATAAAAAGTGTTTGTACCTATACTTATTGGCTTTAATTTTCAGCATTTTAGGGTAAGGCAAAAGAATTGAGGGTTTTGCACTTTCTGAACAATGAGACATCTTGTTAAATTACTTTATAATGATACATAACTGTATATGAACAAATAAATATACATTCTAACGTGAGCAATGACTAAAAAAACACATGAATAAAGTTCGTGCTTCTCACTCGCACTCGACTCGTCGGCGTGTTCTCTGTTTTTCTAGTGGCTACTCGCATTCCTGGAATGTACTGCTGCTGGATTTGGTAGTGACTACTCGAATGTTACAATACTCTCTGCAAATATAGCTACAACGATTTGGATCGTTTAACCAATGACTCTTTGAAATACACTAGATATTAATCCTAAATCCTAACCAATTTTAAAGTTAGTTTTGTTAAAAACAACTGACGAGTGAGCATTAATATTAAAAGAATCATGTCTGTTTATTGATTCTTTTAACATTTGCAATATGGCAACGCTTACAAATATGAATTTAAATCGCAGGTGTTCCAAAACGTTTTTATACAGTGAAGTGTATGTTTTTTTATATAAATTATTTGCCTGAACGATGAATTATTTCCTAAATCCATTTGAATTGTCTCCCATTCACATAAATTTGTTATAACCGGCATTTTTGAAATGAATACAAAAAAAATTACATGGTTAATGTCAACGCATTGTTTTAAAACGTACAGAAAGCACATGACAGATTATTCGAAGACTTAATATTCCAGCGTGTCCCAATTTTTCTTTACTTCTATGTCAGTTACCAAGTGTACAATACGGTTTTTAATATTACTTTTCGCTGCTTTTGCATCAAAAATTGATATTTTAGAATGAAAACTCTCCTTTATTTAGTCACGTTTTAGTGTCTAACTTTTAAGTTGCCGTCGTAAAATAATGTAGAGCAGCACTTAATGTATTTTTAAAAACATTGTTCTACATAAATACCACTAAGTGTCTTACAAAATAACCGTACGGACATTTAACAGCGATTATGTATATTTTTCTCTGAAATTTACTACAATAAATGTTTGTGTGATTATATGATTTTCGGGTCACAAAATATGCTCCACTGTTTCATCCTCAGCCATATAAAAAATGCCATTTTCACTAACAAAATATTTAAAAATTAAAAAAAATTAAAATAATGTCAAATAGAAGTAATAAAATTTATATAACAATCTTCTTATACAGCGTGTCCATGGATGGGGTATCCTATAGGTGAAAAATGTTTAAATATTAGTTTTAGTGAAAAATGTCATTCTTGATAAAAAGTTTTGCTTGTTCTGAAACCCTATAAAATAAAACAAAATTCAAGGTTATCAAAATCCGTCTGATTCTATAGCCGGTTTTATTTATGAAAACCGTATGAATTTTTGCACTAAGTTCGAAAATAATGTATTAAACTAGTGAGTGACGTTTACGTGTCCCAAGTTCCCAAGTACCTAACTGTCAACTTTTATAAACAATTTTCAAATTATCATTCTTTAATAAATATTTGACAAAAATGTTAACTATTCAACAAATAGTTTGGGGAAGTTTCGTACCAGTATGCAATTGCAAAATTTTACGTAAAATATCCAGATTTATCCATTAAGCGGTGTGGATTAAAAAAATTAATAAAGAAGTTTGATGAGACAGGATCTGTTTAAGAAGAAAAAATTGAAAAAGGCGTTCGTTGAGGAGGATGATGCAGTTACTGCACTAGCTATGCATTCGTTAAGGGAAAATCCCAAGTTCAGTCTTTGAAAAAGAGCAGTGGAGGTTGGTTTTTGCAAGAGTCACTTACAGAAAATATTTAAGCAAAACAAAATTTATCCACTAAAATGCTGAATCTGGAACCGTTGACGAAACTGATACCGAAAACCGTTTACACTACCACTACACCAACACACACTTTTATATGCCTGACGCGCGTTTCGATAACCAAGTTATCTTCTTCAGAGACCGAAGGTAAACTAAAGCTATGTCTACAAACTAACCTTATATATATAACATTTTTAGCGCCAAATGTTTTCGCGGTAAATCTTTTGGCGGCAAAGCCAATTTTTAGCGCGAAAACATTTTTACAATAAGTTTTCTTATAATAAACTATAAAGTGGACTATCTGGGATAGGTCCTTTGTCCTTATTTAATCTATTTTTACATTTAATAATTTCTATACTTTCAAACGCATCCAACAATCTACTGTTCGATACATTTTTTAACAATTTTAAACTACCTACATTTACAGAATGGTTTTGGTAAAAGCATGTTCGGCAATACTAGATTTTTCTATACGTTCATATTTTAAATGAGCTTAATACCCTTTCAATCTTATTCTAACTGATCTTTTGGGTAAGCCCAAAGTACTTTTTATCACAATCATTATAACTAATTTCATATATACCGCTTTTTTCCAGATCTTCTCTCTTATCCTTCGGATTTCCTAACAATTGTCTCAGGGTGCCACTAGTTTTATGAACTAAACCTAATCCCACCGTGCCCAAAATGGTAACTGTTCATTATTTTCTAGTTCCAACGTGAACTAGAAAATAATGAACAGTTACCATTTTTGGACACATTAGTAATAAGAAATAATAACAAGTTAGAATTTGATATTTTTAGGAAAGACACCGCTACGTATAGGTATATTCCGGTAGATTCTTTTCACTGTAATCAACACAAAATGGCAAGTTTTCATTTTTTGGTTCATCGATTAATTCATTTTCCTTTAAACAAAACAAGATATAACAGAGAAAAGAATTTAATTGAGGATATAGCTGTACTTAATGGATATGATAGAAAACTAATTCATAAGCTAATCAATCGCCATAGTTTTAAGAAATCTCTTTGTGAAACCACCTTTTTCCAGCGAGAACACAACGATAGGAAATTCATTTCATTACCATTTATCCCTCAGTATACCAAAGGATTGAATACAATTTTCGGCACGGTGGGATTAGGTTTAGTTCATAAAACTAGTGGCACCCTGAGACAATTGTTAGGAAATCCGAAGGATAAGAGAGAAGATCTGGAAAAAAGCGGTATATATGAAATAAGTTGTAATGATTGTGATAAAAAGTATGTTGGGCAAACAAAAAGATCGGTTATAACTAGATTTAAAGAATATTTAGCTCATCTAAAATATGGACGCATAGTATTGCCGAACATGCTTTTACCAAAAACCATTCTGTAAATGTAGGTAGTTTAAAATTGTTAAAAAATGTATCGAACAGTAGATTGTTGGATACATTTGAAAGTATAGAAATTATTAAATGTAAAAATATATTAAATAAGGACAAAGGACCTATCCCAGATAGTCCACTTTATAGTTTATTATATATAAGAAAACTTATTGTAAAAATGTTTTCGCGCTAAAAATTGGCTTTGCTGCCAAAAGATTTACCGCGAAAACATTTGGCGGTAGAAATGTTATATATATAAGGTTAGTTTGTAGACATAGCTTTAGTTTACCTTCGGTCTCTGAAGAAGATAACTTGGTTATCGAAACGCGCGTCAGGCATATAAAAGTGTGTGTTGGTGTAGTGGTAGTGTAAACGGTTTTCGGTAAAATTTATCCATTCAAACCGAAATTCATTCATACCTTACAAGATTATGATTATAAAACAAGGTTGGACTTTTGTGCGATGATTTGTGAAAACTTATGCATGACCGATTCTTTAATAATACTATTTTGTTTTCTGATGAAGCAAAGTTTACAACAAAATTGTCGATAATGGGCTAATGAAGATCCGAGCTTCAGGATTAACTGTAATAGTCAATTTGCTAAAAAAATTAATGTTTGGTGTGCGGTTTTACCAGATCGAATAATCGGAATAATCAGGAGGTATATTTGTACTTGCTTGACAAATTCTTAATACCTGAATTAGAAAATATTCCCTTGGAGCAAAGGTCTAAGATGTACTTTCAACATGATGGATGTTCGTCACATTCGACTTTGCTAATTAGAGGATGGCTGGATGAATATTTTCCTGGGCGATGGATGGGACGTTATGGACCAATATTTTTTCCGCCCCGATCCCCCGATTTAACTATTTTAGATTTTTTTTATGGGGCTAGAAGATTACAAGAACATAATAATCGAATATCTCTTCACAAAGTATCATCCACAACTCCTTATAAAATACAGATACACCAAAAATATATGAAGGGGATTTTCAAACCAGAATTTGTTTTTTCTGAGATTTATTTAGAGAAGTTCCCTATGTTTTACTTATAATGTCAGATGAGGCTGGATTTAATTTAAACGGGAGATGTAATAAACATAATTGTCGCATTGAGGAATACGAAAGAGATTCACCAAAGTTAAACGTGTGGCGTTTCTAAAGAAAAAAAATATATTGACCGTTCCTCTTTTAATAAACTACAATTACTGGTAATGTTACAAAATTACCTACATATCCACAACTGGAACAAGATGGCATCATAAATTCAGTTTACTTTGAGCAAGACGGTACACCACCACACTATTCACTTGTGGCTAGAAATTCTTTAACAGAAACATTTGGATATAGGTGGATTGGGAGAGCTGGACCAATTGAGTGGCTCACTCACCAGACTTGACGATTCCAGAATTTTTTATATTATCCGAGCATTTTGAAAAATTGCCCCAAAAATGTTGCGAAATTCTTTTCAGAACTTTTTATTCGGGTTACAAAAATGTAAAGACTAAAATGAGCAACACTTAGAACATCTTGAGGATTTTTATTAAATTAGATACTATACGAATATAAAACTAATTTTTAATAAAATTTGGTATATATCTTTCATTTTTGTGTTGTTATTTTCTTTTGTAATATTTTGTATAGACATCTTAAACAGTTATCATTAAAATCGAAATGACTCACTTATTTTTCATCTAAACTTTAACAAATCATACATTTTCTCAAACGGAAAGAGTCTTTCAGATAGAAAGAATAAAATTATATAGGGTCATTAAAAAAATCGACGATATTTGCATTTAAAAAACACTTTTTTTTAAATATAAGAATATAAGATTTTACTAATTAAACATGTATACTGAAAAAAACTTTATATAAAAAGAAATTCTTCGTCGACAACCGCACCTCTCCATGGTTTTTAAGTACCGATATATTTGCAGTTAAAATGGGTCAGAAACTTCTGGGACACCCGGTATTATTTTCTTGTAACATTGAGTGAAAGCCACATCAGTACCTTGAGGGAATCCTTAGTTTACTCGCTTATAGTCACTATATATGTCACGCCATCTTTAATACACTGTTGCCCGAGGGGGCCGACACGCCCTATTTTGGTGTACATTATTTCAAAAATTTGAAATATATTTCAAAAATTTGAAATATATTTCAATTATTTCAAATATTTCAAAAATATTTCAAATATTTCAAATATTTCAAAAACATTTCAAATATTTCAAAAACATTTAAAATATTTCAATAATATTTCAAAAATATTTCAGTAATATTTCAAAAATATTTCAAAAATAAATATTAAATTATTCAGAACGGAAACAATATTGAATTGAAGACGTTCAGAAAGCCAAAAAAATGTAGAAAAGGCTAAGATTACAGTTTACACTCTTTGAGCTTTGACTGTAAGCTAATAAGTAGTTGACTTGAATCTTTTGCAAGATTTATAGAGAATTAGTTGATGAAAACAAATAAAAGTCTTTCATGGGGTGGTAATCAATAGAAAACGCTTTCTAAACATTGGGCGCGTTCAGCCAAGCTAGCGTTACACAAGCGTTGAGTAAGCGGAGGGCGAATTTGACCGCTTAGTGACAGCTGTAGCATTTTTTCCAGCGAATTTATTTTCCGCTAAGTTGATGAGCGGTTCGATATGTCAACAACAATCAACAATTATAATAACCATTAAGTTAAGTGAAAATTTCTATATTTGATTTTTATTAGTGTATAAAATTTAAATATCCGAGAATACATATGCAACTGTAGAATTTAATGTTGGGGGAAACATAATAGGTAGAAATTAACTTTATATGATGTATCATACAAAGACGTTCAGCCACCTTCAAGCGCCTTCACAGAGCCCCACTGCCAGCGCTAACTTTGTGCTAGAGTGGCTGAACAATCATTTTCTTTGGAACAAAAGCCTACAATAATTTAAAAAGTAAGAAACACAGACATTTTTTTGTAAATTGTGCTTAAGTAAAATATAAAATAAAAAATATTTTTTCTAAAAAAAACAATATTACTTAGTAAATCTTTATCGAGATTTTTATAACTTTAACTAATATACTGATAAATAATACTGTAAAAGTAAATCAGGTAATCTGAGTAATTATTTTTTCAATGTTTTGTACTTTTTAATTATATTAACTCTATCACACCTTTTCAAATAAAATGGATGTGTACCAATAAGCTGAATTGGCCCATAAAAAATATACTTTCGATCCACCACTTGAATGTCATCATAATATATTGTAAGAATTTTATTTTGATTTCTTCCTTCATGAGTTCATCATTTTGAATAGCTATCATACGCATCATAAGTACCAGTTCTTCATGTAATAAACGGCATAATATCTTTGATTTTCTATTTTTATGATTCTCGATCATATTCTGAGTTCTCAGAATTGAACTGTTCTGTGACAGTATCATCCATTAGAGCAATACTGTTATCGTTTTCCGAGATCGAATCAGAACCAGAAGTACTAGGAGAGGTAGCAGAAGTGCTGGAAATACTTTCAATTTTTTTAAAAGCATCCTCTGAAATTGTTATCTTTCCATTAAATGTATACAGCACAAATAAAATTCGATATCCAAAAACGTATACTAGATATTAGCCAGTACTAGCTACGTTTTACTTCCTTTTTGTAGCTCGTAAAAAGTGCCTAGACATCCTTACATTCAGAACATTCCTACCGGCAAGCAAAGAACATCTAGACGCTTGTAAAAGTCACGCGCTGTTGCCAAATTATTTATAAAATAAAAAGTAATAAAATAATATTTCAAATATTTAAAAAATATTTAAAAAATATATCAAAAAAATTTCAAATATTTCAAAAATATTTCAAATATTTCAAAAATATTTCAAATATTTCAAAAACATTTCAAATATTTCAAATATTTTGAAATAATTTCAAGTGGAGTGTACATTATTTCAACGTATTTCAACCCGTGTCGGCCCCTCGCTGTTGCCGATTCTCTAGATAGCTTTGCATCAATTTTAAACAATTTCCTCTAAAATCAATATTATTATACTTTTTAGTTGTTGAAGCTGTCAAAGATTTTAATCAGATCAACAAAAATATAAATTGCAGGTTTAGTTCTGAAAATTTTTGTTATTAAATAAATAATTGCGTGTTGTGTTCTTCTGGCTTCTCGAAACCCAAAACTATTATCGGATAATATGTTATATTTATTTATATATCTAACCATTATTACAGTTCTCTTTATTGCCACTTTTATGTATGGGTATTATTATAGCTTCCTTTAGTTTTAATGGAAAAATATGTTCTCAACAACATATAAAATTTTCCAGGCGCCAGCGAACTGTAAGCTAGAATAAATTTTTAATAATTCGAAATAAAAAGAAAGTTGTAGCAATAAAATGGTAAAGTAGCTTAGATTATTAAATAAAACAGATGTAACATTTTTGCAGTGAGTTCCAGTTTTATGTAAATTAAATAAAATCGTGAAATACTAACCTTATGGTGTGCAAAAAAAACTATTTAATGAATCAAACTTTAAACTTATTGGATTTGGAATTGTAACTATGTAGTAAAGTGGAATGTAGGTAAAAAACGCTACTTAATACCTACCAGATTTACTTATTACTATATAGTCTATATAGAAAGGACAAGGAGTAATAAATCATTAATTTAAGTAGATTTCATAGACTTACCAAAATATATTTTAAGAGGGTATACCGTAAGGTACATTTTGTATTGAACGAATGAGTTGCAGCTATGCTAAAGAATATACGATTTAGGTCAGAGGTAACGGGATGTACTAATTTTAATAAAAAAAGTGATAGAGGTACATAAATTTTAGTAAGTTTGATAAAGAAAGGCAACACAGTTTATTCATAATAGAAAACAAACCAATCTGTAACAATAATTATTTTATATATTTTTGTTCTTTTTGTAAGAAGATTAATTCAAACTTTAAATATTGTCACAAATAAATTACAATGAAATATATTTTTAAAAAATTAATTAAAGTCAAGATAGCAAGATATCGTTTGGGAAATTTTTCTCATAAATTTTAAATGGCAAGTGGCCTACTGTAATCAGCTTAATACGATTACACCTATTTACAGATTATTCGATTATTTCCAAACAACCCAGTTTTTTAGAAACATTATCGGGAATATTATTTTAAAAGAAAGTAGGTACATTAAATCAGTACTTAATATTAGTTCTTTGAGTAAAGTTGTATGAAGTTGTATGGTTTTCATAATATTGTAAACAGTTGGAATATATTTAAAACATTTGTTGAATGTTAATTGTGCAAGTACCAAACAATGTCGATAAGCCAAGGACCATCTAAACGACCAAAAACAGGTCCATTATTTTTAAATGAAAAAACTCTGATATTGAATTGTTATATATCATTGAAAAACAAGGATCCAAGTGCAAGTGTTGATGATATTGTGGAATTAACGGCTGCTATGTTGTGTGTTGCTAAATTAACAATTTATAGATTACTAAAAGAAAGCAAGAATGGAACTCTTCAACCCCCTAAAACTCCTTCAGGCCGAAAACCAATTGAGATCGATGAGTCATTAAAACAAAGACTAAGGCGTAAAGTCCATGGATTTTACTTACGAAAGGAAATTCCAACACTTGACAAAATTATGACATCAGTGCAAGAAGATACGGACTATACAAAATTCTCCAGAATGACATTATGCAAACTTTTGAAAGATGTGGGTTTCAGATATACAAAACATAATAGAAAATCTCTCTTGATAGATAAACCGGAAATAGTTTTTGGAGAAGAGACTATTTAAGAAGCATTCGACATGCCAGAGAACAAAATTTGAAAATCTTCTACTTAGACGAAACATGGATAAATGCTGGATATATAGTTTCCAAATCTTGGCAAGATGAAAACATTAAAAGCGGAAGGCAGGCATTCGTGGAAGGTTTGTCGTTAGGTTTGCAGCCACCATCTGGAAAAGGAAAAAGACTTATCATTGTCCATGTTGGAAGTTCTGAAGATTTCGTTGATGGTGGATTATTAACTTTTATTTCAAAACGCACGGGGGACTATCACGAAGATATGAATGGGGATGTCTTCGAGGAATGGTTTGTTCAAATGTTGGATCTGATTCCAAAAGGGGCTGTTATTATTATGGACAACGCAAGTTACCATTCACGGTTACGAGAAGCATTGCCCACAAGTCGTTGGCGTAAAGCAGAGCTTTTGGAGTGGCTTATTTCGAAAAATATTAAGTTTCCAAAAGATCCACTAAGAAAAGAACTTTACAGAATTGCAAAAATGAACAAGAATAAATACAAAACCTACATTGTAGAAGAAATGGCTTCTTCTCGTGGTATATCAGTTCTTCGACTTCCCCCTCATCATTGTGAAATTAATCCCATAGAACTAATATGGGCTCAGGTAAAGGGGGAACTTGAAAAAAAATACTACTTTTAAAATAAACGATGTTGTGAAATTGTTTGAGAGTGCTGTAAGTCATGTTAGTAAGGAAAATTGGACAAACTGTATCGAGCATGTTATCAAAGTAGAAGCAAATATGTGGAAAATTGACAATATTTGTGATGATTCAATCGACCCTACTATTATTAATGTCAACAACGATTCTTCCTCTTCCGAGTCGAATATAGAATAAAATGTAAGTAATAAATGTATTCCAATAATTATTTCTTTTCATTTTTTATTATATTATAATATAAAACGTATTTTTTCCCCAAAATACACACCACTGCATTGCGTTATTGCTTATCTGCTAAGAAGAAAACCCTAAACTTTGCTACAACTGAAACAAATACGGGGTAGATCTACCTGGTTTTTAGATTTACGGAAGTAATGTAATTTAAAGTAAGAAATTTATCAAAAAATTCATGGTGCTCCCTGTAAAGGTTTTGCATACTTATTTAGGGTTTATTACTCCTCGTACTTTTTGTACATACTATATATTAAACAATGTAAAAGACTATAAATTAAATAAAAACAATAAATCTGGGGATAAGAATTTTATAAAATCCAAACTTACCTAGACAACAATAAACCTGCTTTAGTGTTTGGCAAGAAAAAGTTTTTACAAAAACGTATTAATCATTTCCAAACAAAATTTCTTTTGTATTTATACTTATCGTTGAGTGAGAAATATATAATATAATATAATATAGTATAATAATATATTATTTTTCGATTATTTTATTAAATCTGGTGATTATAAAAAATATCACCATCAAAAATGTGATCTCCAGAATAATTTAATATATTATATGTATTCTAAGGAGTTTACGGTATTAAAAATTAATACCGGTACCCAAAATCCCTTTAATATTCTTGTTAAAAATACATATGGTACATAAATATTATAAAATAAATAATAGCACAATAAAGGTAGATAATATATGTGATTTATGTGTGTAAATCTACCCGAACAACGCAAAACATCACCTAACCTTACTTTTCTTTAATAATCTAAGTTACTTACTTATGAAAATACACTTCAGCATTCACAATATCCAGTTTTTTACACAAAATGCACTCGCGAACCATGTTGTTAGCTGGACACTAAAAGTATAAGCAGAAATATTTATATAAAAGTTTAAAAACCAACAAAAGCACCCAATAACTAACCATTTACTGCGTGGCAACGTCGCAAATTATCGATGGTTAAAATACTACGTGTGACATACACAAGAATGAAATAAGCTAGTTTAAATCGTGGTGGTGTCACGTTTAACCCTTTTAAATTCCATGGATTTATTGCATGCCCGTTAAAATGGTCTTTGCCCTTAGATTATTGAAATTTACCACAGTTTAATTATTTTATAAATTCTTATTAACAAAGGAGTTACATATTAGGCAAGCGTAAGTATATAAAAACAAGATAAAAACTGCATGTATAATACCTATTAATAGGGTTATTCTGTACAAATATTCGTAACAGCTGTAAATTTAACATCGATGTTACTAACATCGCGCTGTTAAATCAAATTTAATAGCGCGGTTAAAAATCGTATTCTGAACAATATTACATTGCAGCTAACTTCACTTAAGTTGTGTTTGTTAATATCTTAGACTAGGAAAGAGAGAGGACAGCGCATGGCAATGAAAACCTTATGCGTGTGAGTGAAGCCAATTTTCAAACGTTTGGTGGTAAACAAATTTGGAACGTCGAATTGTATTTTTTAGTTTTTTGATTAATTTTCACCTTTTTAATTACCTGAATAGACATTTTAAAATGGTTAATTGTGCAGTTTATAAGTGCAACAGTCAGAGTGCTAAAAAAGAGGAAGGAATTTCATTTCATAGGTAAAAAGTATTTTAAAACTATTTCCTTGAAATTTATTTTTATTAATATTACAGCTTCCAGGTAATAGATGTTTATCTAAATCACATATGTTATGTATGATAAATTAATTGTACATACAATTTGAAAATTGTTTTAATTCAGTTTTATAGATTATTTTTCATTTAATTGTTATTATTTGCTCATAGATGTAGTAGTTTTGCAGTGGCGTGGAATAAAAACACATATTTAAAATAGATAAAATGGATTAAAATTGTAATATTTATTAAATAAATATGTTTTAAAATGATTGTTGTTTTTTTTTTTGGAGCAGTACATATTTAAAGACTTTTTTAAATTAGATTTGTAATACGAAATAATGAAAATGATTATTTAATAATCGTATAAGAAAAATCGTATGATACGCCTATGTCAATATTGTCCGCCATTAGTTTGGTGGTAAATGGGTTACATAAATTGATTCCAATGCGCAGTCCTCTCTCTTTCCTTGTCTAAGGTTAATATAAATTGCCGACTTTTTAGGTTAT
>JAYKXQ010000019.1:388821-551060 GCA_035357415.1 Ophraella communa | reverse complement strand
TCACCAGTGTTTTTAGCGTCCCAAAATAACTCTATTTACAAAATTTTAATCATTTTGGAAGCAACAAATTTTTGACTTATAAATATTGGCGCGAAAATAGAAAATTGGAATTCTTGCAATTTATCAAAAATCGTATGTATGTTAATTTGCAAAAAATAGTGTAGCGATCCAGTGAAATACGAAAATGAAGTAATAATTGCCGAAATAGCAATAGTTTCAACCAAAGCCTACACATTTTGTTAGCCTCCATTAAAACGTGTTCTATGCCTACTACTATCGAAAAACTTATTTCATTAGTGTATTTAGCGTCCCAAAAAACCATATTTACAAAGTTTCAAGCATTTTTGACTTAAAAATATTGGGGCGAAAGTAGAGAATTGGAGTTCTAGCAATTTATCAAAAATCGTATGTCTGTTGATTTGCAAAAAAATAGTGTAGACCCACGAAATCAACCCCGTAGAATACGAAAATAAAGTAATAATTGCCGAACTAGCTATAGTTTCAACCAAAGCCTACTGGGTTTGTCTATTACTAATTTTTTTAGCCTCCGTTATAACGTGTTCTATACCTACTATCAAGAAACTGATTTCACCAGTGTATTTAGCGTTTCAAAAAACCCTATTTACAAAGTTTCAAGCATATTGAAAGCAACAAATTTTTGACTTAAAAATATTGGCGCGAAAGTAGAGAATTGGAGGTCTAGCAATGTATCAAAAATCGTATGTCTGTTAATTTGCAAAAAAATAGTGTAGACCCACTAAATCGACCCCGTAAAATACAAAAATAAAGTAATAATTGCCAAACTAGCGATAGTTTCAACCAAAGCCTACAAGGATTGACTATTACTAATTTTTTAAGCCACCATTAAAACGTGTTCTATGCCTACTATCCACTAAATTGACCCCGTAGAAAACGAAAATGAAGTAATAATTGCCGAAATAGCAATAGTTTCACCCAAAGCCTTCTAGGTTTGACTATTACTATTTTTTTAGCCTCCATTATAACGTGTTCTATACCTACTATCGAGAAACTGATTCCACCAGTGTATTAAGCGTTCCAAAAAAAACCCTATTTAAAGGTTTCAAACAATTTGAAAGCAACAAATTTTTGACTTAAAAATATTGACGCAAAAGTAGAGAAAAGGAGTTCTAGGAATTTATCAAAAATCGTTGATTTGCAAAAAAATAGTGTAGCGGCCCAGTAAAATACGAAAATAAAGTAATAATTGCCGAAATAGCGATAGTTTCAACTAAAGCGTACTAATTTTGTTAGCCTCCTTTAAAACGTGTTCTATGCCTACTATCGAAAAACTTATTTCACCAGTATATTTAGCGTCCCAAAACAACTCTATTCACAAAATTTTAATCATTTTGGAAGCTACAAATTTTTGACTTAAACATATTGGCGCGAATGTAGAGAATTGGAGTTCTAGCAATTTATTAAAAATCGTATGTATGTTAATTTGCAAAAAATAGTGTAGCCACCCAAAGGCTACCAATTTTTTTAGCCTCTATTAAAACGTGTTCTATGCCTACTATCCACTAAATTGACCCCGTAGGCAACGAAAATGAAGTAATAATTGCCGAAACAGCAATAGTTTCACCCAAAGCCTTCTAGGTTTGACTATTACTATTTTTTTTAGCCTCCATTATAACGAGTTCTATACCTACTATCGAGAAACTGATTCCACCAGTGTATTAAACGTTTTAAAAAAACCCTATTTAAAAAGTTTCAAGCAATTTGAAATCAACAAATTTTTGACTTAAAAATATTGACGCGATAGTAGAGAATTGGAGTTCTAGCAATTTATCAAAAATCGTTGATTTGCAAAAAAATAGTGTAGCGGCCCAGTAAAATACGAAAATGAGGTAAGAATTGCCGAAATAGCTATAGTTTCAATTAAAACCTACTAGGTTTGACTATTACTATTTCTTTTGCAACCATTAAAACGTGTTACATGCCTACTATCAAAAAACTGATTTTACTAGTGTATTAAGCGATCTAAAAAAACCCTAGTTACAAAGTTCCGAGCATTTTTAAAGCAACAAATTTTTGACTTAAAAATATTGGCGCGAAAGTAGAAAATTGGAATTCTTGCAATTTATCAAAAATCGTATGTATGTTGATTTGCAAAAAATAGTGTAGCGACCCAGTGGAATACGAAAATGAAGTAATAATTGCCGAAATAGCAATAGTTTCAACCAAAGCCTACAAATTTTGTTAGCCTCCATTAAACCGTGTTCTATGCCTACTATCGAAAAAACTTATTTCATTAGTGTATTTAGCGTCCCAAAAAACCATATTTACAAAGTTTCAAGAATTTTTGACTTAAAAATATTGGCGCGAAAGTAGAGAATTGGAGTTCTAGCAATTTATCAAAAATCGTATGTCGATTGATTTGCAAAAAAATAGTGTAGACCCACTAAATAGACCCAGCAGAATACAAAAATTAAGTAACAATTGCCAAACTAGCGATAGTTTCAACCATAGCCTACTGGGTTTGTCTATTACTAAATTTTTTAGCCTCCATTATAACGTGTTCTATACCTACTATCAAGAAACTGATTTCACCAGTGTATTTACCGTTTCAAAAAAACCCTATTTACAAAGTTTCAAGCATATTATTGAAAGCAACAAATTTTTAAACATTGGCGCGAAAGTAAAGAATTGGAGTTCTAGCAATTTATCAAAAATCGTATGTCTGTGAATTTGCAAAAAAATAGTGTAGACCCACTAAATTGACCCCGTAGAATACGAAAATGAAGTAATAATTGCCGAAATAGCAATAGTTTCACCCAAAGCCTTCTAGGTTTGACTATTACTATTTTTTTAGCCTCCATTATAACGTGTTCTATACCTACTATCGAGAAACTGATTCCACCAGTGTATTAAGCGTTCCAAAAAAAACCCTATTTAAAGGTTTCAAACAATTTGAAAGCAACAAATTTTTGACTTAAAAATATTGACGCAAAAGTAGAGAAAAGGAGTTCTAGGAATTTATCAAAAATCGTTGATTTGCAAAAAAATAGTGTAGCGGCCCAGTAAAATACGAAAATAAAGTAATAATTGCCGAAATAGCGATAGTTTCAACTAAAGCGTACTAATTTTGTTAGCCTCCTTTAAAACGTGTTCTATGCCTACTATCGAAAAACTTATTTCACCAGTATATTTAGCGTCCCAAAACAACTCTATTCACAAAATTTTAATCATTTTGGAAGCTACAAATTTTTGACTTAAAAATATTGGCGCGAATGTAGAGAATTGGAGTTCTAGCAATTTATTAAAAATCGTATGTATGTTAATTTGCAAAAAATAGTGTAGCCACCCAAAGGCTACCAATTTTTTTAGCCTCTATTAAAACGTGTTCTATGCCTACTATCCACTAAATTGACCCCGTAGGAAACGAAAATGAAGTAATAATTGCCGAAACAGCAATAGTTTCACCCAAAGCCTTCTAGGTTTGACTATTACTATTTTTTTTAGCCTCCATTATAACGAGTTCTATACCTACTATCGAGAAACTGATTCCACCAGTGTATTAAACGTTTTAAAAAAACCCTATTTAAAAAGTTTCAAGCAATTTAAAAGCAACAAATTTTTGACTTAAAAATATTGACGCGAAAGTAGAGAATTGGAGTTCTAGCAATTTATAAAAAATCGTTGATTTGCAAAAAAATAGTGTAGCGGCCCAGTAAAATACGAAAATGAAGTAAGAATTGCCGAAATAGCTATAGTTTCAATTAAAACCTACTAGGTTTGACTATTACTATTTCTTTTGCAACCATTAAAACGTGTTACATGCCTACTATCAAAAAACTGATTTTACTAGTGTATTAAGCGATCTAAAAAAACCCTAGTTACAAAGTTCCGAGCATTTTTAAAGCAACAAATTTTTGACTTAAAAATATTGGCGCGAAAGTAGAAAATTGGAATTCTTGCAATTTATCAAAAATCGTATGTATGTTGATTTGCAAAAAATAGTGTAGCGACCCAGTGGAATACGAAAATGAAGTAATAATTGCCGAAATAGCAATAGTTTCAACCAAAGCCTACAAATTTTGTTAGCCTCCATTAAAACGTGTTCTATGCCTACTATCGAAAAACTTATTTCATTAGTGTATTTAGCGTCCCAAAAAACCATATTTACAAAGTTTCAAGAATTTTTGACTTAAAAATATTGGCGCGAAAGTAGAGAGTTGGAGTTCTAGCAATTTATCAAAAATCGTATGTCGATTGATTTGCAAAAAAATAGTGTAGACCCACTAAATAGACCCAGTAGAATACAAAAATTAAGTAACAATTGCCAAACTAGCGATAGTTTCAACCATAGCCTACTGGGTTTGTCTATTACTAAATTTTTTAGCCTCCATTATAACGTGTTCTATACCTACTATCAAGAAACTGATTACACCAGTGTATTTACCGTTTCAAAAAAACCCTATTTACAAAGTTTCAAGCATATTGAAAGCAACAAATTTTTGACTTAAAAATATTGGCGCGAAAGTAGAGAATTGGAGGTCTAGCAATGTATCAAAAATCGTATGTCTGTTAATTTGCAAAAAATAGTGTAGACCCACTAAATCGACCCCGTAGAATACGAAAATAAAGTAATAATTGCCGAACTAGCGATAGTTTCAACCAAAGCCTACAAGGATTGACTATTACTAGATTTTTAAGCCACCATTAAAACGTGTTCTATGCCTACTATCCACTAAATTGACCCCGTAGAAAACGAAAATGAAGTAATAATTGCCGAAATAGCAATAGTTTCACCCAAAGCCTTCTAGGTTTGACTATTACTATTTTTTTTAGCCTCCATTATAACGTGTTCTATACCTACTATCGAGAAACTGATTCCACCAGTGTATTAAGCGTTCCAAAAAAAAACCCTATTTAAAAAGTTTCAAACAATTTGAAAGCAACAAATTTTTGACTTAAAAATATTGACGCAAAAGTAGAGAATTGGAGTTCTAGGAATTTATCAAAAATCGTTGATTTGCAAAAAAATAGTGTAGCGGCCCAGTAAAATACGAAAATAAAGTAATAATTGCCGAAATAGCGATAGTTTCAACTAAAGCGTACTAATTTTTTTAGCCTCCATTAAAACGTGTTCTATGTCTACTATCGAAAAACTTATTTCACCAGTATATTTAGCGTCCCAAAACAACTCTATTTACAAAATTTTAATCATTTTGGAAGCAACAAATTTTTGACTTAAAAATATTGGCGCGAATGTAGAGAATTGGAGTTCTAGCAATTTATTAAAAATCGTATGTATGTTAATTTGCAAAAAATAGTGTAGCCACCCAAAGGCTACCAATTTTTTTAGCCTCCATTGAAACGTGTTCTATGCCTACTATCCACTAAATTGACCCCGTAGGAAACGAAAATGAAGTAATAATTGCCGAAACAGCAATAGTTTCACCCGAAGCCTTCTAGGTTTGACTATTACTATTTTTTTTAGCCTCCATTATAACGAGTTTTATACCTACTATCGAGAAACTGATTCCACCAGTGTATTAAGCGTTAAACCCTATTTAAAAAGTTTCAAGCAATTTGAAATCAACAAATTTTTGACTTAAAAATATTGACGCGAAAGTAGAGAATTGGAGTTCTAGCAATTTATCAAAAATCGTTGATTTGCAAAAAAATAGTGTAGCGGCCCAGTAAAATACGAAAATGAAGTAAGAATTGCCGAAATAGGTATAGTTTTAATTAAAACCTACTAGGTTTGACTATTACTATTTCTTTTGCAACCATTAAAACGTGTTACATGCCTACTATCAAAAAACTGATTTTACTAGTGTATTAAGCGATCTAAAAAAACCCTAGTTACAAAGTTCCGAGCATTTTTAAAGCAACAAATTTTTGACTTAAAAATATTGGCGCGAAAGTAGAAAATTGGAATTCTTGCAATTTATCAAAAATCGTATGTATGTTGATTTGCAAAAAATAGTGTAGCGACCCAGTGGAATACGAAAATGAAGTAATAATTGCCGAAATAGCAATAGTTTCAACCAAAGCCTACAAATTTTGTTAGCCTCCATTAAAACGTGTTCTATGCCTACTATCGAAAAACTTATTTCATTAGTGTATTTAGCGTCCCAAAAAACCATATTTACAAAGTTTCAAGAATTTTTGACTTAAAAATATTGGCGCGAAAGTAGAGAATTGGAGTTCTAGCAATTTATCAAAAATCGTATGTCGATTGATTTGCAAAAAAATAGTGTAGACCCACTAAATAGACCCAGTAGAATACAAAAATTAAGTAACAAAAAACAAAATTAAGTAACAATGTAAAATAGCAAATGAGCATGCACTTAGGATTAACCCATCGAAATCTGTAGCGTTATTATTTTGCGGTGACCGTGATCGCAAATTTATATCGGATAAAGTTTTACTGAAGATTGACAATGAGAATATTCCTATAAAACTATACTCTAAAAATTTAGGACTTTTATTGGATGCTAAGTTAAGATTTGGGGAACACATTTCTGCTAAATTAAGAACAGCTTACGCAGCTTTAAAATCAATTTACACGTACAGGAAATGTTTGTCAGAGAAAGTGAAAAAACTATTATGTGACTCTTTGGTTTTGTCTCAATTTAATTATTGTGACGTTGTCTATGGACCATGCCTAGATAACACCGAATCAAAAAGAATACAAAAAATACAAAATGCATGTGTACGTCTAATTTATGGAATAAGAAAATATCAAAAAATTTCTAAAAAATTTAAACAATTGGGTTGGCTAAATATGTACCACAGACGACAACTACATTTTAGTTGTCTATGCCAAAAAGTTTACCTTAATAAAACTCCTCCCTATTTACACAAAAAGCTCATATTTAGAACAGATATCCATAATTTAAACATTAGACGTAAAACCATTCTTCGTATTCCTAAACATAACAAGGCATTATTTCAACGATGTTTTTCTTACAACGTTGCGGTTTGTATTAACAGATTGTTTAAATTGGACTCGAGTTTATTAAATAAACCAGTTTCATTATTCAAACGTCGATATAAACAACATCTTTTGGAGTTGCAAAATAGGTAATTCAAAAGTAAGTGTGGTACATTCTTTTTTAGCAGTTCCTTTTATCCTTATTCCTGGTTAGGTTCCTTCATTTCTAGTTTAATTACACTATATATTTGTTTATTCTTGCTAATTTTATATATTTTTGGGATTTATTTTTAAGATTTATACACTTGCATGTAATTTTGTTCACTTTGTAATAATTGTAAGTTTTTTTATAATATTTATATACTAGTGATAGTTTTGGGACTGATGGAAGAACAGAAAAGGACTAGGTAACTAGTCCTCGACTGAATCAGTTATAGCCATTTATCCATATATATATATTTTTTGATTGTAAAGTTATCTTTGTGTTTAAATATGGATAATAAATGCTTATTATTATTATTATTATTATTATTATTATTATTAATTGCCAAACTAGCGATAGTTTCAACCATAGCCTACTGGGTTTGTCTATTACTAAATTTTTTAGCCTCCATTATAACGTGTTCTATACCTACTATCAAGAAACTGATTACACCAGTGTATTTACCGTTTCAAAAAAACCCTATTTACAAAGTTTCAAGCATATTGAAAGCAACAAATTTTTGACTTAAAAATATTGGCGCGAAAGTAGAGAATTGGAGGTCTAGCAATGTATCAAAAATCGTATGTCTGTTAATTTGCAAAAAAATAGTGTAGACCCACTAAATCGACCCCGTAGAATACGAAAATAAAGTAATAATTGCCGAACTAGCGATAGTTTCAACCAAAGCCTACAAGGATTGACTATTACTAGATTTTTAAGCCACCATTAAAACGTGTTCTATGCCTACTATCCACTAAATTGACCCCGTAGAAAACGAAAATGAAGTAATAATTGCCGAAATAGCAATAGTTTCACCCAAAGCCTTCTAGGTTTGACTATTACTATTTTTTTTAGCCTCCATTATAACGTGTTCTATACCTACTATCGAGAAACTGATTCCACCAGTGTATTTAGCGTTCCAAAAAAAACCCTATTTAAAAAGTTTCAAACAATTTGAAAGCAACAAATTTTTGACTTAAAAATATTGACGCAAAAGTAGAGAATTGGAGTTCTAGGAATTTATCAAAAATCGTTGATTTGCAAAAAAATAGTGTAGCGGCCCAGTAAAATACGAAAATAAAGTAATAATTGCCGAAATAGCGATAGTTTCAACTAAAGCGTACTAATTTTTTTAGCCTCCATTAAAACGTGTTCTATGTCTACTATCGAAAAACTTATTTCACCAGTATATTTAGCGTCCCAAAACAACTCTATTTACAAAATTTTAATCATTTTGGAAGCAACAAATTTTTGACTTAAAAATATTGGCGCGAATGTAGAGAATTGGAGTTCTAGCAATTTATTAAAAATCGTATGTATGTTAATTTGCAAAAAATAGTGTAGCCACCCAAAGGCTACCAATTTTTTAGCCTCCATTGAAACGTGTTCTATGCCTACTATCCACTAAATTGACCCCGTAGGAAACGAAAATGAAGTAATAATTGCCGAAACAGCAATAGTTTCACCCGAAGCCTTCTAGGTTTGACTATTACTATTTTTTTAGCCTCCATTATAACGAGTTTTATACCTACTATCGAGAAACTGATTCCACCAGTGTATTAAGCGTTTTAAAAAAACCCTATTTAAAAAGTTTCAAGCAATTTGAAATCAACAAATTTTTGACTTAAAAATATTGACGCGAAAGTAGAGAATTGGAGTTCTAGCAATTTATCAAAAATCGTTGATTTGCAAAAAAATAGTGTAGCGGCCCAGTAAAATACGAAAATGAAGTAAGAATTGCCGAAATAGGTATAGTTTTAATTAAAACCTACTAGGTTTGACTATTACTATTTCTTTTGCAACCATTAAAACGTGTTACATGCCTACTATCAAAAAACTGATTTTACTAGTGTATTAAGCGATCTAAAAAAACCCTAGTTACAAAGTTCCGAGCATTTTTAAAGCAACAAATTTTTGACTTAAAAATATTGGCGCGAAAGTAGAAAATTGGAATTCTTGCAATTTATCAAAAATCGTATGTATGTTGATTTGCAAAAAATAGTGTAGCGACCCAGTGGAATACGAAAATGAAGTAATAATTGCCGAAATAGCAATAGTTTCAACCAAAGCCTACAAATTTTGTTAGCCTCCATTAAAACGTGTTCTATGCCTACTATCGAAAAACTTATTTCATTAGTGTATTTAGCGTCCCAAAAAACCATATTTACAAAGTTTCAAGAATTTTTGACTTAAAAATATTGGCGCGAAAGTAGAGAGTTGGAGTTCTAGCAATTTATCAAAAATCGTATGTCGATTGATTTGCAAAAAAATAGTGTAGACCCACTAAATAGACCCAGTAGAATACAAAAATTAAGTAACAATTGCCAAACTAGCGATAGTTTCAACCATAGCCTACTGGGTTTGTCTATTACTAAATTTTTTAGCCTCCATTATAACGTGTTCTATACCTACTATCAAGAAACTGATTACACCAGTGTATTTACCGTTTCAAAAAAACCCTATTTACAAAGTTTCAAGCATATTGAAAGCAACAAATTTTTGACTTAAAAATATTGGCGCGAAAGTAGAGAATTGGAGGTCTAGCAATGTATCAAAAATCGTATGTCTGTTAATTTGCAAAAAAAAAGTGTAGACCCACTAAATCGACCCCGTAGAATACGAAAATAAAGTAATAATTGCCGAACTAGCGATAGTTTCAACCAAAGCCTACAAGGATTGACTATTACTAGATTTTTAAGCCACCATTAAAACGTGTTCTATGCCTACTATCCACTAAATTGACCCCGTAGAAAACGAAAATGAAGTAATAATTGCCGAAATAGCAATAGTTTCACCCAAAGCCTTCTAGGTTTGACTATTACTATTTTTTTTAGCCTCCATTATAACGTGTTCTATACCTACTATCGAGAAACTGATTCCACCAGTGTATTAAGCGTTCCAAAAAAAACCCTATTTAAAAAGTTTCAAACAATTTGAAAGCAACAAATTTTTGACTTAAAAATATTGACGCAAAAGTAGAGAATTGGAGTTCTAGGAATTTATCAAAAATCGTTGATTTGCAAAAAAATAGTGTAGCGGCCCAGTAAAATACGAAAATAAAGTAATAATTGCCGAAATAGCGATAGTTTCAACTAAAGCCTAATAGGTTTGACTATTACTAATTTTTTTAGCCTCCATTAAAACGTGTTCTATGTCTACTATCGAAAAACTTATTTCACCAGTATATTTAGCGTCCCAAAACAACTCTATTTACAAAATTTTAATCATTTTGGAAGCAACAAATTTTTGACTTAAAAATATTGGCGCGAAAGTAGAGAATTGGAGGTCTAGCAATGTATCAAAAATCGTATGTCTGTTAATTTGCAAAAAAATAGTGTAGACCCACTAAATCGACCCCGTAGAATACGAAAATAAAGTAATAATTGCCGAACTAGCGATAGTTTCAACCAAAGCCTACAAGGATTGACTATTACTAGATTTTTAAGCCACCATTAAAACGTGTTCTATGCCTACTATCCACTAAATTGACCCCGTAGAAAACGAAAATGAAGTAATAATTGCCGAAATAGCAATAGTTTCACCCAAAGCCTTCTAGGTTTGACTATTACTATTTTTTTTAGCCTCCATTATAACGTGTTCTATACCTACTATCGAGAAACTGATTCCACCAGTGTATTTAGCGTTCCAAAAAAAACCCTATTTAAAAAGTTTCAAACAATTTGAAAGCAACAAATTTTTGACTTAAAAATATTGACGCAAAAGTAGAGAATTGGAGTTCTAGGAATTTATCAAAAATCGTTGATTTGCAAAAAATAGTGTAGCGGCCCAGTAAAATACGAAAATAAAGTAATAATTGCCGAAATAGCGATAGTTTCAACTAAAGCGTACTAATTTTTTTAGCCTCCATTAAAACGTGTTCTATGTCTACTATCGAAAAACTTATTTCACCAGTATATTTAGCGTCCCAAAACAACTCTATTTACAAAATTTTAATCATTTTGGAAGCAACAAATTTTTGACTTAAAAATATTGGCGCGAATGTAGAGAATTGGAGTTCTAGCAATTTATTAAAAATCGTATGTATGTTAATTTGCAAAAAATAGTGTAGCCACCCAAAGGCTACCAATTTTTTTAGCCTCCATTGAAACGTGTTCTATGCCTACTATCCACTAAATTGACCCCGTAGGAAACGAAAATGAAGTAATAATTGCCGAAACAGCAATAGTTTCACCCGAAGCCTTCTAGGTTTGACTATTACTATTTTTTTTAGCCTCCATTATAACGAGTTTTATACCTACTATCGAGAAACTGATTCCACCAGTGTATTAAGCGTTAAACCCTATTTAAAAAGTTTCAAGCAATTTGAAATCAACAAATTTTTGACTTAAAAATATTGACGCGAAAGTAGAGAATTGGAGTTCTAGCAATTTATCAAAAATCGTTGATTTGCAAAAAAAATAGTGTAGCGGCCCAGTAAAATACGAAAATGAAGTAAGAATTGCCGAAATAGCTATAGTTTTAATTAAAACCTACTAGGTTTGACTATTACTATTTCTTTTGCAACCATTAAAACGTGTTACATGCCTACTATCAAAAAACTGATTTTACTAGTGTATTAAGCGATCTAAAAAAACCCTAGTTACAAAGTTCCGAGCATTTTTAAAGCAACAAATTTTTGACTTAAAAATATTGGCGCGAAAGTAGAAAATTGGAATTCTTGCAATTTATCAAAAATCGTATGTATGTTGATTTGCAAAAAATAGTGTAGCGACCCAGTGGAATACGAAAATGAAGTAATAATTGCCGAAATAGCAATAGTTTCAACCAAAGCCTACAAATTTTGTTAGCCTCCATTAAAACGTGTTCTATGCCTACTATCGAAAAACTTATTTCATTAGTGTATTTAGCGTCCCAAAAAACCATATTTACAAAGTTTCAAGAATTTTTGACTTAAAAATATTGGCGCGAAAGTAGAGAATTGGAGTTCTAGCAATTTATCAAAAATCGTATGTCGATTGATTTGCAAAAAAATAGTGTAGACCCACTAAATAGACCCAGTAGAATACAAAAATTAAGTAACAATTGCCAAACTAGCGATAGTTTCAACCATAGCCTACTGGGTTTGTCTATTACTAAATTTTTTAGCCTCCATTATAACGTGTTCTATACCTACTATCAAGAAACTGATTTCACCAGTGTATTTACCGTTTCAAAAAAACCCTATTTACAAAGTTTCAAGCATATTGAAAGCAACAAATTTTTGACTTAAAAATATTGGCGCGAAAGTAGAGAATTGGAGGTCTAGCAATGTATCAAAAATCGTATGTCTGTTAATTTGCAAAAAAATAGTGTAGACCCACTAAATCGACCCCGTAGAATACGAAAATAAAGTAATAATTGCCGAACTAGCGATAGTTTCAACCAAAGCCTACAAGGATTGACTATTACTAGATTTTTAAGCCACCATTAAAACGTGTTCTATGCCTACTATCCACTAAATTGACCCCGTAGAAAACGAAAATGAAGTAATAATTGCCGAAATAGCAATAGTTTCACCCAAAGCCTTCTAGGTTTGACTATTACTATTTTTTTTAGCCTCCATTATAACGTGTTCTATACCTACTATCGAGAAACTGATTCCACCAGTGTATTAAGCGTTCCAAAAAAAACCCTATTTAAAAAGTTTCAAACAATTTGAAAGCAACAAATTTTTGACTTAAAAATATTGACGCAAAAGTAGAGAATTGGAGTTCTAGGAATTTATCAAAAATCGTTGATTTGCAAAAAAATAGTGTAGCGGCCCAGTAAAATACGAAAATAAAGTAATAATTGCCGAAATAGCGATAGTTTCAACTAAAGCGTACTAATTTTTTTAGCCTCCATTAAAACGTGTTCTATGTCTACTATCGAAAAACTTATTTCACCAGTATATTTAGCGTCCCAAAACAACTCTATTTACAAAATTTTAATCATTTTGGAAGCAACAAATTTTTGACTTAAAAATATTGGCGCGAATGTAGAGAATTGGAGTTCTAGCAATTTATTAAAAATCGTATGTATGTTAATTTGCAAAAAATAGTGTAGCCACCCAAAGGCTACCAATTTTTTTAGCCTCCATTGAAACGTGTTCTATGCCTACTATCCACTAAATTGACCCCGTAGGAAACGAAAATGAAGTAATAATTGCCGAAACAGCAATAGTTTCACCCGAAGCCTTCTAGGTTTGACTATTACTATTTTTTTTAGCCTCCATTATAACGAGTTTTATACCTACTATCGAGAAACTGATTCCACCAGTGTATTAAGCGTTAAACCCTATTTAAAAAGTTTCAAGCAATTTGAAATCAACAAATTTTTGACTTAAAAATATTGACGCGAAAGTAGAGAATTGGAGTTCTAGCAATTTATCAAAAATCGTTGATTTGCAAAAAAATAGTGTAGCGGCCCAGTAAAATACGAAAATGAAGTAAGAATTGCCGAAATAGGTATAGTTTTAATTAAAACCTACTAGGTTTGACTATTACTATTTCTTTTGCAACCATTAAAACGTGTTACATGCCTACTATCAAAAAACTGATTTTACTAGTGTATTAAGCGATCTAAAAAAACCCTAGTTACAAAGTTCCGAGCATTTTTAAAGCAACAAATTTTTGACTTAAAAATATTGGCGCGAAAGTAGAAAATTGGAATTCTTGCAATTTATCAAAAATCGTATGTATGTTGATTTGCAAAAAATAGTGTAGCGACCCAGTGGAATACGAAAATGAAGTAATAATTGCCGAAATAGCAATAGTTTCAACCAAAGCCTACAAATTTTGTTAGCCTCCATTAAAACGTGTTCTATGCCTACTATCGAAAAACTTATTTCATTAGTGTATTTAGCGTCCCAAAAAACCATATTTACAAAGTTTCAAGAATTTTTGACTTAAAAATATTGGCGCGAAAGTAGAGAATTGGAGTTCTAGCAATTTATCAAAAATCGTATGTCGATTGATTTGCAAAAAAATAGTGTAGACCCACTAAATAGACCCAGTAGAATACAAAAATTAAGTAACAATTGCCAAACTAGCGATAGTTTCAACCATAGCCTACTGGGTTTGTCTATTACTAAATTTTTTAGCCTCCATTATAACGTGTTCTATACCTACTATCAAGAAACTGATTACACCAGTGTATTTACCGTTTCAAAAAAACCCTATTTACTAAGTTTCAAGCTTATTTAATGCAAATAATTTTTGACTTAAAAATATTGGCGCGAAAGTAGAGAATTGGAGTTCTAGCAATTTATCAAAAATCGTATGTCTGTTAATTTGCAAAAAAATAGTGTAGACCCACTAAATCGACCCCGTAGAATACGAAAATAAAGTAATAATTGCCGAACTAGCGATAGTTTTACCCAAAGCCTACAAGGATTGACTATTACTAATTTTTTTAGCCTCCATTAAACGTGTTCTATACCTACCATCGAGAAACTGATTCCACCAGTGTATTTAGCGTTCCAAAAAAAAACCTATTTACAAAATTTCAAACATTTTGGAAGCAACAAATTTTTGACTTAAAAATATTGACGCGAATGTAGAGAATTGGAGTTCTAGCAATTTATCAAAAATCGTATGTATGTTAATTTGCACAAAATAGTGTAGCTACCCAAAGCCTACCAATTTTTTTAGCCTCCATTAAAACGTGTTCTATGCCTACTATCGAAAAACTTATTTCACCAGTATATATAGAGTCCCAAAAAAACCATATTTACAAATTTTCAATCATTTTGGAAGCAACAAATTTTTGACTTAATAATATTGTCGCGAAAGTAGAGAATTGGAGGTATAGCAAATTATCAAAAATCGTATGTCTGTTGATTTGCAAAAAATAGTGTAGACCCACTAAATCGACCCCGTAGAAAACGAAAATGAAGTAATAATTGCCGAAATAGCAATAGTTTCACCCAAAGCCTTTTAGGTTTGACTATTACTATTTTTTTTAGCCTCCATTATAACATGTTCTATACCTACTATCGAGAAACTGATTCCACCAGTGTATTAAGCGTTCCAAAAAAAAACCCTATTTAAAAAGTTTCAAACAATTTGAAAGCAACAAATTTTTGACTTAAAAATATTGACGCAAAAGTAGAGAATTGTTGTTCTAGGAATTTATCAAAAATCGTTGATTTGCAAAAAAATAGTGTAGCGGCCCAGTAAAATACGAAAATAAAGTAATAATTGCCGAAATAGCGATAGTTTCAACTAAAGCGTACTAATTTTTTTAGCCTCCATTAAAACGTGTTCTATGTCTACTATCGAAAAACTTATTTCACCAGTATATTTAGCGTCCCAAAACAACTCTATTTACAAAATTTTAATCATTTTGGAAGCAACAAATTTTTGACTTAAAAATATTGGCGCGAATGTAGAGAATTGGAGTTCTAGCAATTTATTAAAAATCGTATGTATGTTAATTTGCAAAAAATAGTGTAGCCACCCAAAGGCTACCAATTTTTTAGCCTCCATTGAAACGTGTTCTATGCCTACTATCCACTAAATTGACCCCGTAGGAAACGAAAATGAAGTAATAATTGCCGAAACAGCAATAGTTTCACCCGAAGCCTTCTAGGTTTGACTATTACTATTTTTTTAGCCTCCATTATAACGAGTTTTATACCTACTATCGAGAAACTGATTCCACCAGTGTATTAAGCGTTAAACCCTATTTAAAAAGTTTCAAGCAATTTGAAATCAACAAATTTTTGACTTAAAAATATTGACGCGAAAGTAGAGAATTGGAGTTCTAGCAATTTATCAAAAATCGTTGATTTGCAAAAAAATAGTGTAGCGGCCCAGTAAAATACGAAAATGAAGTAAGAATTGCCGAAATAGCTATAGTTTTAATTAAAACCTACTAGGTTTGACTATTACTATTTCTTTTGCAACCATTAAAACGTGTTACATGCCTACTATCAAAAAACTGATTTTACTAGTGTATTAAGCGATCTAAAAAAACCCTAGTTACAAAGTTCCGAGCATTTTTAAAGCAACAAATTTTTGACTTAAAAATATTGGCGCGAAAGTAGAAAATTGGAAATCTTGCAATTTATCAAAAATCGTATGTATGTTGATTTGCAAAAAATAGTGTAGCGACCCAGTGGAATACGAAAATGAAGTAATAATTGCCGAAATAGCAATAGTTTCAACCAAAGCCTACAAATTTTGTTAGCCTCCATTAAAACGTGTTCTATGCCTACTATCGAAAAACTTATTTCATTAGTGTATTTAGCGTCCCAAAAAACCATATTTACAAAGTTTCAAGAATTTTTGACTTAAAAATATTGGCGCGAAAGTAGAGAATTGGAGTTCTAGCAATTTATCAAAAATCGTATGTCGATTGATTTGCAAAAAAATAGTGTAGACCCACTAAATAGACCCAGTAGAATACAAAAATTAAGTAACAATTGCCAAACTAGCGATAGTTTCAACCATAGCCTACTGGGTTTGTCTATTACTAAATTTTTTAGCCTCCATTATAACGTGTTCTATACCTACTATCAAGAAACTGATTTCACCAGTGTATTTACCGTTTCAAAAAAACCCTATTTACAAAGTTTCAGGCATATTGAAAGCAACAAATTTTTAAACATTGGCGCGAAAGTAAAGAATTGGAGTTCTAGCAATTTATCAAAAATCGTATGTCTGTGAATTTGCAAAAAAATAGTGTAGACCCACTAAATTGACCCCGTAGAATACGAAAATCAAGTAATAATTGCCGAAATAGCAATAGTTTTACCCAAAGCTTTCTAGGTTTGACTATTACTAATTTTTTTAGCCTCCATTAAACGTGTTCTATACCTACCATCGAGAAACTGATTCCACCAGTGTATTTAGCGTTCCAAAAAAAAACCTATTTACAAAATTTCAAACATTTTGGAAGCAACAAATTTTTGACTTAAAAATATTGACGCGAATGTAGAGAATTGGAGTTCTAGCAATTTATCAAAAATCGTATGTATGTTAATTTGCACAAAATAGTGTAGCGACCCAAAGCCTACCAATTTTTTTAGCCTCCATTAAAACGTGTTCTATGCCTACTATCGAAAAACTTATTTCACCAGTATATATAGAGTCCCAAAAAACCATATTTACAAATTTTCAATCATTTTGGAAGCAACAAATTTTTGACTTAATAATATTGTCGCGAAAGTAGAGAATTGGAGGTATAGCAAATTATCAAAAATCGTATGTCTGTTGATTTGCAAAAAATAGTGTAGACCCACTAAATCGACCCCGTAGAATGCGAAAATCAAGTAATAATGGCCGAAATAGCAATAGTTTCACCCAAAACTTTCTAGGTTTGACTATTACCAATTTTTTTTAGCCTCCATTATAACGTGTTCTATACCTACCATCGAGAAACTGATTCCACCAGTGTATTTAGCGTTCCAAAAAAACCCTATTTACAAAGTTTCAAACATTTTGGAAGCAAAAAATTTTTGTGAATTTGCAAAAAAATAATGTAGAACCACTAAATCGACCCCGTAGAATACGAAAATAAAGTAATAATTGCCGAACTAGCGATAGTTTCAACCAAAGCCTACAAGGTTTGACTATTACTAATTTTTTAAGCCACCATTAAAACGTGTTCTATGCCTACTATCCACTAAATTGACCCCGTAGAAAACGAAAATGAAGTAATAATTGCCGAAATAGCAATAGTTTCACCCAAAGCCTTCTAGGTTTGACTATTACTATTTTTTTAGCCTCCATTATAACGTGTTCTATACCTACTATCGAGAAACTGATTCCACCAGTGTATTAAGCGTTTTAAAAAAACCCTATTTAAAAAGTTTCAAGCAATTTGAAAGCAACAAATTTTTGACTTAAAAATATTGACGCGAAAGTAGAGAATTGGAGTTCTAGCAATTTATCAAAAATCGTTGATTTGCAAAAAAATAGTGTAGCGGCCCAGTAAAATACGAAAATAAAGTAATAATTGCCGAAATAGCGATAGTTTCAACTAAAGCCTACTAATTTTTTTAGCCTCTATTAAAACGTGTTCTATGCCTACTATCAAAAAACTTATTTCACCAGTGTATTTAGCGTCCCAAAATAACTCTATTTACAAAATTTTAATCATTTTGGAAGTAACAAATTTTTGACTTAAAAATATTGGCGCGAATGTAGAGAATTGGAGTTATAGCAATTTATCAAAAATCGTATGTATGTTAATTTGCACAAAATAGTGTAGCGACCCAAAGCCTACCAATTTTTTTAGCCTCCATTAAAACGTGTTCTATGCCTACTATCGAAAAACTTATTTCACCAGTATATATAGAGTCCCAAAAAAACCATATTTACAAATTTTCAATCATTTTGGAAGCAACAAATTTTTGACTTAATAATATTGTCGCGAAAGTAGAGAATTGGAGGTATAGCAAATTATCAAAAATCGTATGTCTGTTGATTTGCAAAAAATAGTGTAGACCCACTAAATCGACCCCGTAGAATGCGAAAATCAAGTAATAATGGCCGAAATAGCAATAGTTTCACCCAAAACTTTCTAGGTTTGACTATTACCAATTTTTTTTAGCCTCCATTATAACGTGTTCTATACCTACCATCGAGAAACTGATTCCACCAGTGTATTTAGCGTTCCAAAAAAACCCTATTTACAAAGTTTCAAACATTTTGGAAGCAAAAAATTTTTGTGAATTTGCAAAAAAATAATGTAGAACCACTAAATCGACCCCGTAGAATACGAAAATAAAGTAATAATTGCCGAACTAGCGATAGTTTCAACCAAAGCCTACAAGGTTTGACTATTACTAATTTTTTTAGCCACCATTAAAACGTGTTCTATGCCTACTACTAGTGTAGATCCACTAAATTGACCCCGTAGAAAAAGAAAATGAAGTAATAATTGCCGAAATAGCAATAGTTTCACCCTAAGCCTTCTAGGTTTGACTATTACTATTTTTTTAGCCTCCATTATAACGTGTTCTATACCTACTATCGAGAAACTGATTCCACCAGTGTATTAAGCGTTAAACCCTATTTAAAAAGTTTCAAACAATTTGAAAGCAACAAATTTTTGACTTAAAAATATTGACGCGAAAGTAGAGAATTGGAGTTCTAGCAATTTATCAAAAATCGTTGATTTGCAAAAAAATAGTGTAGCGGCCCAGTAAAATACGAAAATAAAGTAATAATTGCCGAAATAGCGATAGTTTCAACTAAAGCCTACTAATTTTTTTAGCCTCTATTAAAACGTGTTCTATGCCTACTATCAAAAAACTTATTTCACCAGTGTATTTAGCGTCCCAAAATAACTCTATTTACAAAATTTTAATCATTTTGGAAGTAACAAATTTTTGACTTAAAAATATTGGCGCGAATGTAGAGAATTGGAAGTCTAGCCATTTATCAAAAATCGTATGTCGATTGATTTGCAAAAAAATAGTGTAGACCCACTAAATCGACCCCGTAGAATACGAAAATAAAGTAATAATTGCCGAACTAGCGATAGTTTCAACCAAAGCCTACAAGGATTGACTATTACTAGATTTTTAAGCCACCATTAAAACGTGTTCTATGCCTACTATCCACTAAATTGACCCCGTAGAAAACGAAAATGAAGTAATAATTGCCGAAATAGCAATAGTTTCACCCAAAGCCTTCTAGGTTTGACTATTACTATTTTTTTTAGCCTCCATTATAACGTGTTCTATACCTACTATCGAGAAACTGATTCCACCAGTGTATTAAGCGTTCCAAAAAAAAACCCTATTTAAAAAGTTTCAAACAATTTGAAAGCAACAAATTTTTGACTTAAAAATATTGACGCGAATGTAGAGAATTGGAGTTCTAGCAATTTATCAAAAATCGTATGTATGTTAATTTGCACAAAATAGTGTAGCGACCCAAAGCCTACCAATTTTTTTAGCCTCCATTAAAACGTGTTCTATGCCTACTATCGAAAAACTTATTTCACCAGTATATATAGAGTCCCAAAAAAACCATATTTACAAATTTTCAATCATTTTGGAAGCAACAAATTTTTGACTTAATAATATTGTCGCGAAAGTAGAGAATTGGAGGTATAGCAAATTATCAAAAATCGTATGTCTGTTGATTTGCAAAAAATAGTGTAGACCCACTAAATCGACCCCGTAGAATGCGAAAATCAAGTAATAATGGCCGAAATAGCAATAGTTTCACCCAAAACTTTCTAGGTTTGACTATTACCAATTTTTTTTAGCCTCCATTATAACGTGTTCTATACCTACCATCGAGAAACTGATTCCACCAGTGTATTTAGCGTTCCAAAAAAACCCTATTTAAAAGTTTCAAACATTTTGGAAGCAACAAATTTTTGTGAATTTGCAAAAAAATAATGTAGAACCACTAAATCGACCCCGTAGAATACGAAAATAAAGTAATAATTGCCGAACTAGCGATAGTTTCAACCAAAGCCTACAAGGTTTGACTATTACTAATTTTTTTAGACACCATTAAAACGTGTTCTATGCCTACTACTAGTGTAGATCCACTAAATTGACCCCGTAGAAAAAGAAAATGAAGTAATAATTGCCGAAATAGCAATAGTTTCACCCTAAGCCTTCTAGGTTTGACTATTACTATTTTTTTTAGCCTCCATTATAACGTGTTCTATACCTACTATCGAGAAACTGATTCCAATTAGTGTATTAAGCGTTCCAAAAAAACGCTATTTAAAAAGATTCAAACAATTTGAAAGCAACAAATTTTTTACTTAAAATTATTGACGCGAAAGTAGAGAATTGGAGTTCTAGCAATTTATCAAAAATCGTTGATTTGCAAAAAAATAGTGTAGCGGCCCAGTAAAATACGAAAATAAAGTAATAATTGCCGAAATAGCGATAGTTTCAACTAAAGCCTACTAATTTTTTTAGCCTCTATTAAAACGTGTTCTATGCCTACTATCAAAAAACTTATTTCACCAGTGTATTTAGCGTCCCAAAATAACTCTATTTACAAAATTTTAATCATTTTGGAAGTAACAAATTTTTGACTTAAAAATATTGGCGCGAATGTAGAGAATTGGAGTTATAGCAATTTATCAAAAATCGTATGTCGATTGATTTGCAAAAAAATAGTGTAGACCCACTAAATCGACCCCGTAGAATACGAAAATAAAGTAATAATTGCCGAACTAGCGATAGTTTCAACCAAAGCCTACAAGGTTTGACTATTACTAATTTTTTTAGCCACCATTAAAACGTGTTCTATGCCTACTACTAGTGTAGATCCACTAAATTGACCCCGTAGAAAAAGAAAATGAAGTAATAATTGCCGAAATAGCAATAGTTTCACCCAAAGCCTTCTAGGTTTGACTATTACTATTTTTTAGCCTCCATTATAACGTGTTCTATACCTACTATCGAGAAACTGATTCCACCAGTGTATTAAGCGTTCCAAAAAAAACCTATTTAAAAAGTTTCAGGCAATTTGAAAGCAACAAATTTTTTACTTAAAAATATTGACGCGAAAGTAGAGAATTGGAGTTCTAGCAATTTATCAAAAATCGTTAATTTGCAAAAAAATAGTGTAGCGGCTCAGTAAAATACGAAAATAAAAATAAAGTAATAATTGCCGAAATAGCGATAGTTTCAACTAAAGCCTACTAATTTTTTTAGCCTCTATTAAAACGTGTTCTATGCCTACTATCAAAAAACTTATTTCACCAGTGTATTTAGCGTCCCAAAATAACTCTATTTACAAAATTTTAATCATTTTGAAAGCAACAAATTTTTGACTTAAAAATATTGACGCGAAAGTAGAGAATTGGAGTTCTAGCAATTTATCAAAAATCGTTGATTTGCAAAAAAATAGTGTAGCGGCCCAGTAAAATACGAAAATAAAGTAATAATTGCCGAAATAGCGATAGTTTCAACTAAAGCCTACTAATTTTTTTAGCCTCTATTAAAACGTGTTCTATGCCTACTATCAAAAAACTTATTTCACCAGTGTATTTAGCGTCCCAAAATAACTCTATTTACAAAATTTTAATCATTTTGGAAGTAACAAATTTTTGACTTAAAAATATTGGCGCGAATGTAGAGAATTGGAAGTCTAGCCATTTATCAAAAATCGTATGTCGATTGATTTGCAAAAAAATAGTGTAGACCCACTAAATCGACCCCGTAGAATACGAAAATAAAGTAATAATTGCCGAACTAGCGATAGTTTCAACCAAAGCCTACAAGGTTTGACTATTACTAATTTTTTTAGCCACCATTAAAACGTGTTCTATGCCTACTACTAGTGTAGATCCACTAAATTGACCCCGTAGAAAAAGAAAATGAAGTAATAATTGCCGAAATAGCAATAGTTTCACCCAAAGCCTTCTAGGTTTGACTATTACTATTTTTTTAGCCTCCATTAAACGTGTTCTATACCTACCATCGAGAAACTGATTCCACCAGTGTATTTAGCGTTCCAAAAAAAAACCTATTTACAAAATTTCAAACATTTTGGAAGCAACAAATTTTTGACTTAAAAATATTGACGCGAATGTAGAGAATTGGAGTTCTAGCAATTTATCAAAAATCGTATGTATGTTAATTTGCACAAAATAGTGTAGCGACCCAAAGCCTACCAATTTTTTTAGCCTCTATTAAAACGTGTTCTATGCCTACTATCGAAAAACTTATTTCACCAGTATATATAGAGTCCCAAAAAACCATATTTACAAATTTTCAATCATTTTGGAAGCAACAAATTTTTGACTTAATAATATTGTCGCGAAAGTAGAGAATTGGAGGTATAGCAAATTATCAAAAATCGTATGTCTGTTGATTTGCAAAAAATAGTGTAGACCCACTAAATCGACCCCGTAGAATGCGAAAATCAAGTAATAATGGCCGAAATAGCAATAGTTTCACCCAAAACTTTCTAGGTTTGACTATTACCAATTTTTTTTAGCCTCCATTATAACGTGTTCTATACCTACCATCGAGAAACTGATTCCACCAGTGTATTTAGCGTTCCAAAAAAACCCTATTTACAAAGTTTCAAACATTTTGGAAGCAACAAATTTTTGTGAATTTGCAAAAAAATAATGTAGAACCACTAAATCGACCCCGTAGAATACGAAAATAAAGTAATAATTGCCGAACTAGCGATAGTTTCAACCAAAGCCTACAAGGTTTGACTATTACTAATTTTTTTAGCCACCATTAAAACGTGTTCTATGCCTACTACTAGTGTAGATCCACTAAATTGACCCCGTAGAAAAAGAAAATGAAGTAATAATTGCCGAAATAGCAATAGTTTCACCCTAAGCCTTCTAGGTTTGACTATTACTATTTTTTTTAGCCTCCATTATAACGTGTTCTATACCTACTATCGAGAAACTGATTCCACCAGTGTATTAAGCGTTCCAAAAAAACGCTATTTAAAAAGATTCAAACAATTTGAAAGCAACAAATTTTTTACTAAAAATTATTGACGCGAAAGTAGAGAATTGGAGTTCTAGCAATTTATCAAAAATCGTTGATTTGCAAAAAAATAGTGTAGCGGCCCAGTAAAATACGAAAATAAAGTAATAATTGCCGAAATAGCGATAGTTTCAACTAAAGCCTACTAATTTTTTTAGCCTCTATTAAAACGTGTTCTATGCCTACTATCAAAAAACTTATTTCACCAGTGTATTTAGCGTCCCAAAATAACTCTATTTACAAAATTTTAATCATTTTGGAAGTAACAAATTTTTGACTTAAAAATATTGGCGCGAATGTAGAGAATTGGAAGTCTAGCCATTTATCAAAAATCGTATGTCGATTGATTTGCAAAAAAATAGTGTAGACCCACTAAATCGACCCCGTAGAATACGAAAATAAAGTAATAATTGCCGAACTAGCGATAGTTTCAACCAAAGCCTACAAGGTTTGACTATTACTAATTTTTTTAGCCACCATTAAAACGTGTTCTATGCCTACTACTAGTGTAGATCCACTAAATTGACCCCGTAGAAAAAGAAAATGAAGTAATAATTGCCGAAATAGCAATAGTTTCACCCAAAGCCTTCTAGGTTTGACTATTACTATTTTTTTAGCCTCCATTATAACGTGTTCTATACCTACTATCGAGAAACTGATTCCACCAGTGTATTAAGCGTTCCAAAAAAAACCTATTTAAAAAGTTTCAAACAATTTGAAAGCAATAAATTTTTTACTTAAAAATATTGACGCGAAAGTAGAGAATTGGAGTTCTAGCAATTTATCAAAAATCGTTAATTTGCAAAAAAATAGTGTAGCGGCTCAGTAAAATACGAAAATAAAAATAAAGTAATAATTGCCGAAATAGCGATATTTTCAACTAAAGCCTACTAATTTTTTTAGCCTCTATTAAAACGTGTTCTATGCCTACTATCAAAAAACTTATTTCACCAGTGTATTTAGCGTCCCAAAATAACTCTATTTACAAAATTTTAATCATTTTGAAAGCAACAAATTTTTGACTTAAAAATATTGACGCGAAAGTAGAGAATTGGAGTTCTAGCAATTTATCAAAAATCGTTGATTTGCAAAAAAATAGTGTAGCGGCCCAGTAAAATACGAAAATGAAGTAAGAATTGCCGAAATAGCTATAGTTTCAATTAAAACCTACTAGGTTTGACTATTACTATTTCTTTTGCAACCATTAAAACGTGTTACATGCCTACTATCAAAAAACTGATTTTACTAGTGTATTTAGCGATCTAAAAAAACCCTAGTTACAAAGTTCCGAGCATTTTTAAAGCAACAAATTTTTGACTTAAAAATATTGGCGCGAAAGTAGAAAATTGGAATTCTTGCAATTTATCGAAAATTGTATGTATGTTGATGTGCAAAAAATAGTCTAGCGACCCAGTGGAATACGAAAATGAAGTAATAATTGCCGAAATAGCGAAAGTTTCAACCAAAGCCTACAAATGTTGTTAGCCTCCATTAAAACGTGTTCTATGCCTACTATCGAAAAACTTATTTCATTAGTGTATTAAGCGTCCCAAAAAACCATATTTACAAAGTTTCAAGCATTTTTAACTTAAAAATATTGGCGCGAAAGTAGAGAATTGGAGTTCCAGCAATTTATCAAAAATCATATGTCTGTTAATTTGCAAAAAAATAGTGTAGACCCACTAAATTGAACCTGTAGAATACGAAAATGAAGTAGTAATTGCCGAAATAGCAATAGTTTCAACCAAAGCCTACTAGGTTTGACTATTACTAATTTTTTTAGCCTCCATTATATATCCATTATAGATCACATTATTGATTCTCTTTTTAATCAAATATGGACCTTCCCACTTCTTTTGAAGTTTCAGACACACACCCCGTTTCCGTCGAGGATTATAGAGCCAATTCCCCAGGTTCATAAGTGTTTCCTGTTGCTCGTGAGTCGTAGTACCTTTTCATCTGGTCACTGGAGAGTTGTAGTTTGTGGCGCACCAGTTCATGAATATTTTCGATCTTCTTCTGAAGATCTCCGACGTATCCTTCACCGGTTGCTATTTCACCAGGCTTGCTCCCATATATCAAATCGCAAGGTAATCTAGTTTCCCTACCAAAGAGGACTTTCGCAGGTGTTTGACCCGTAGATTCGTTGACAGCCGATCGAATAGCCATTAAAAATAGCGGAATATGATTATTCCAATCTTTCTGATGTTCTGAGACCACTTTCGATAAATAATTTGCAATGGTTCGTATCATTCGTTCAACCATTCCATCAGACTGTGGATGCATCGCTGTAGTTCTAGTTTTATGGATACCTAATCGTTTGCAGACTTCTTGAAATAGCTTGCTTTCAAAATTTCTTCCCTGATCTGCGTGCAGCTCCAACGGTACCCCAAAACCGGTTAATGAACTCGTTGACCAGAATATCGGCCAAGGTAGGGGCTTCTTGGTTGGGAACAGGGTAGGATTCCACCCATTTAGAAAAATAGTCCATCACAACGAAGATGTATTTATTTCCAACCTCACTGGTTGGTAGTGGCCCCAACACATCTACGGCGATTCTTTCGAATGGACTTCCGACAAGATATTGCTGCATCTCTGCTTTAGGTTTACGATTAGGTCCATTGCTAGCAGCACACTTCGTGCATTTGCGGCACCAATCTTTAACATCGTTGGAGTAATTAACCCAATAAAATCTATCCCGGACTTTTTGCAGCGTCTTTGTAATACCTAGGTGTCCTCCAGATATGTCATCATGAAGTTGTTTTAAAATTTCCGGCACCGTATTTCTTGGGACCACAATTTGTTTCTTGATTTCTGAGCCAACAGGGTTTTCAACTATCCTTTTAAGGAGCCCTCCGTCTAAAGTCAAAGAATTCCATTGGGCCCAATAGGATTTTAAGACCGTAGAGGACGATGATACCTCTCGCCATAGGGGACGCTGATCCGTTCTTTTCCATTCCAGGATCTTCCTAATAACGGGATCGTTGTTTTGTTTCTCCTCGATTCTGGAGCACAAGTCGTCTGGCACCACTTTTATTAGAGCGAGCTTCTCGTTTTATTCGAGTCGACTGCAATTTGTGCAATTAGATGGGCATGGCCTTCTAGAAAGTGCATCGGCGTTACGGTGCTTAGTTCCAGGTCTATGTTCGATTTCAAAATCGTATTCCTGGAGTTTTTCTAACCATCTTGCTATCTGCCCCTCTGGATTTCTAAAGCTCAGTAGCCACTTTAAACTGGCATGGTCTGTTCTAATTAGGAATCTTTTGCCATATAAGTATTTGTAGAAATGTTCCACAGACTTCACAACTGCGAGGAGTTCACGTCTCGTTACGCAATAGTTTCTTTCGGATTTTGATAATGTCTTGCTAAAATATCCTAGAACTCTTTCTTTTCCGTCTTGAAGTTGTGAAAGTATAGTTTCGATTCCCACATTGCTAGCGTCGGTATCCAGAATAAGTCTGCCGTCAGGACGAGGATAAGCGAGAACAGGGGCCGAAGTCAATTCTTTCTTTAAAAAATCAAAGGCCTTTTGGCATTCTTCACTCCAACAAAAAGTCTTATCTTGCTCAGTTAGTCTTGTTAAGGGTTTGGCGAGGTCTCCAAAATTTCTAACAAATCGTCGGTAATATGAGCAAAGACCCAGGAAGCTGCGAAGTTGATGCTTATCAGAAGGGACCGGCCACTCTTGAACGGCTTGAATCTTGGCGGGGTCTACAGTAACGCCATTCTTGCTTACAACATGTCCCAAATAACTGACCTGTCTCTGGAGCAAGTTACATTTCTTAGCATTCAATGTTAGATTCGCCTTTTTCAGTCGTCGAAAAACTTCTTCTAGGTTAGCCAAATGTTCCTTAAAATCCTTACCCATTATAATGATGTCATCTAAGTAGACCAAACAAGATTCCCAGGATAAACCTCGAAGAATAGTTTCCATCAATCTTTCAAAGGTAGCAGGAGCATTGCATAAGCCAAATGAAAGGACGGTAAATTGCCACAAACCTGATCCACTAGTGAAGGCGGTCTTCTCTTTATCAGAAGGATCCATTTCAACCTGCCAGTATCCGCTCTTTAAGTCTAACGTAGAGAAAAGGGTAGATCCACCCAAGGCGTCGAGGGCATCGTCAATCCTCGGAAGGGGATAACTATCCTTCTTCGTAACTTCATTCAACTTCCTATAGTCAACGCAGAACCGCATTGATCCGTCTCTTTTCCTTACCAATACAACGGGAGAAGCCCACGGACTATTGGAGGGTTCAACTATTTCATCCCGAATCATTTCTTGGAGGGCCTTGTCCGCTTCTTTCTTTTTAACTTAAGGCAATCGTCGGGGTACCTGACGAATCGGACGTGCATCGCCAGTCTCAATCTTGTGCTTGACTATGTCGGTCCTTCCCAGTTTACTTCCAGAACCGAAGACAGGTTTATAGCGGTAGATTAAATCTCTTACCTGCTTCTTTTCTATTTTTGACAAAGATGGGTCTAACCTAGTCATTAATTGTTCTATGTCGTTGTTTTTGTCTGATTCAAAGGCTCCTACCTGGTGAATTACGGCCGCTACCGGTTCCAAGGTTCCGATTTCGGTGTTCTTTCGCAGAAGAACTGGATGATCATTCATGTTAATGATTCGGATTGGTACCTCTTTGGCTGATCTAACAAAAGCTTTTCCGACCAGAAGTCCTCTTCCCAATATCTGATCATGATTCTTGGGTTCTACCATAGCTGGGGTTCCATCCGGCTCTACTTCCTCTAGTTGTGCTGTTACAACACATTCGCACGTCGCTGGAAGCTGGATGTCGTCAGATAGTTTCAACGGAACGATAGCTTCATGTTTTCGATGTAGAAGCAATTCTTCCTTTTCCGTATGCAGTATCCGTCGTCCCAAATCCAAGCGAAAACAACAGTTGTGCATTACGTCCATACCCAGGATAGCATCTTCATCGATATCAGCCACCAATATCGAATGAGAAAGACAAGTTGAACCAAACTGTAGAGACACGTTAACCTCTCCGTAGACTTTGGCTGGTTCCCCAGTAGCGGTGCGCAGTCTTTAACTGGTGGCGACATCTTCTTAGCCACGACAACTGTCGGCCGTACCACAGTTTTTGCAGCTCCAGTATCCACCAGCATGTTGTATTTCTTTCTGTCAATCAGGGCTTCGACGTATAAGCTGCCTGCTTGGTGTTTTAATATTGCTACCTTGACCGTAGGAGGGGCTTTGCAATGGTTTTCCTGCTGTTGGGAGACAGTAGTAGAAGACGTCTACTTGCGTGCCCTAGTTCTCCACAATTCCAACATCGTATAGGTCGTCGTCTCCTCGTGGATTCCATTATTCTTTCCACTAATCCATCGACGTCGCTGACGGGTGCTATCACGTTGTTGTCATCAGCAGTCATCTCCCTTATTCGTGCAACTCCCCGTGATGCTTCCGTTGCCGCTTCGAATTTAAGTGCAATAGTTAACGCGTCGACAAGGTCTTTTGGTCGGGCCAACCGCACAGTTCTTTGTAACTCCGGGTCCCTAAGGCCATCGGTAAATGTTTGGACTGCTAGACACTCCAGGAACTCTTCTGCTGCTGTCGGATAAGCAAATCGAACCATTCTAGCTACCTCTGCCTCGAACTCCTGGATAGATTCTCCACTCATCTGTTTACGGTTCTTCAGCTGTGTTCGGTACACGGGTTGTAGGTGGGTCTGACCATACCTCATCTCCAGGCGATGTACTAGTAGCTCGAAGTTGTCAGCTTCGTCGGGCTTAAGGGAATGCAAGACATTCAAAGCATCGCCTCGCAACGCTATGGTTAGTGATATTGCCTTCTCCTTGGATGACCATCCGTTCGCCCTGGCCGCCGCGTCGAATTGCTTGACGTAGTTGGACCACGAAGTTGTTCCATCGAAGTTGTTGTTGTTTCTGAAGTTGTTGAATCATCGCATTCATTTTGGTATCTTCATTGCGTAGTTCGGCTACTAGTTCGGTTACTTGCTGGGATTGCTCACAACGTAGAGTCGATATTTGCTGGGATTGTTCATTTCTTAAGGTCGATATTTGTTGTAAAACATAGCTAGACAACTCTTCACGCATTTGATGAACCAGTTCTTCTTGTTTCTTCATCTGCTCCTCTTGCTGGATCTTCATTTGATCTTTCAGCTCTTCTTGTTGATTGGAAATTCTAGTGGCAAGCTCGGCTAATTGTTGTGCTTGGTCTTCTTGCTGGTTTGTCATCCGGTTGGTAAGTTCTTCTTGCTGGCTTGTAATTCGGTTGGTAAGCTCTTTTTGCTGGTTTTTTATTTGATCTTTCAGATCTTCTTGTTGACTGGAAATTCTAGTGGCAAGCTCTTCTTGTTGACCCTTTATCTGACTGGACAGCTCGGACATTGCTTTGTGCATAGGATCTTCGAATTCCACCCAGTCAGGGTCAATATTTATACTTAAATAGTACTTACATAATCTTTTGATTAAAACAGTTTTTCCTCCGGTGATATCCAAATCCAATTCTTCCAACCCTCTTCTGAGCTCAGCCACCAACAGTTCACGTATCTTCTTTCCAGGCATTCTTGCTTCTTCACCCCACACCTGACACCAATTTGAAACACTTGTGAGGACTTTAAACACAATTTATTTAAAAATTGTAAGAATACAAGAATTCAGCTGGTTACAAGTTACTAACTGTCACTTTTGACTTTTAAACTTCACAAAATCTGAACGAACACTAACTAACTACCGCGAATGACCCGCTTTATATATCAAAATACTTGACATCTCGATTTTTCTCGAAATAACTATTTACTAAAATCCAAATATTACTAGAATGTTCGCGAATAACTACCAACCTAAAATAATTAAAAACCATGTCAAGTTCCTGTCAAAACCTTCTTCCTCATTCACGGACTCTACCCTTTATGGCAAGCAGCTACATCAAAATACATGCATTCCTCTCGCATCTGTCACAATCATCCGTCACACATCTGTCACCCGTTACAATATTATTTGCCACGAAAGGGTACCATCCCGGCCAATATTGACGCTATATAGCACCAATGTTGGTAGCCAATTTAGGATTTTCCTGGCCACAAATTGGAATCAAATATTGCGCAAATATTAACAATATATATAACCCCAATATTAATAATTAATTTTGGGCCTTTATTTTAAAATAGCCTGCCCTAATATTGCTAGAGCTTATAGGGCCAATGTTGGTCCTACCCAAATGTCCAATAATTGTACAATATTTACAACCAAGATAAGCTATATATACTATACATACAAATAAGTATACATATATAGATCTGAAGTATACCAGAATTATTAGGGTATACAGCAATGTATACCTTAACTTTCGGAATATATATTTATTTCATTTTCAAGGGATAAGTTTGAGTATAAATTAAAACTGTGTTAAAAAAGTTGGTAAATATAACAACACTTTTTCCTTGACATTAAAATTAATACAATCCAAAAGTGTAAAAAACAAGTATAAGAGTTTTCATTAAAATATTGCAGTTTACCCAAAAACCGCTTAGCTATGGGTACCACAGGTACCCATGATGTTTTACATAAAAATGTTATAAATTCAGAAGTTCATTGTAAACCAGTTAGTTACTATTTTAATTTTTATTCATTTAATCAAGCCTATAACTTTTGTAACTCATTTTAACTTAATAAATTCGTTTTTAAAAGTCAAGTGTGATTTTGTAAATATAACAGTGGCGCAGTCAATAGGATAACTAAACACATTTAGAACAAGGATTTGCCTAACTAAGTGTGGTGGTTCCTAAACCTTCAAGAAATTTACAAGTACCAGCTCCAGTTTTAAAGAAGCAGACGGTCTCTCCGGCATCGGGAACACGCAGACAGCTAACCAGGTGTAGCAACGCTCACGGACAAGGATTTCATCTGCAGAAAAAGGAATGAAAATACTAGCGTAAGAATAATCACGTTATCGTTTTCTATTTTGCTTTTTTTATTATTCAAAGTTCTATTATTATTTTAACACTTTTTACCTATAAAACAAAATGCCTGAAACTCGTAGTGGAACTAACACTAATGTTAATATTTCAATTCCTGAAAGGGTTTCTATCGCTCAAGCTCAGGATCCACAAATTGAACCGTATAAACTCTCCGAAATATTTTCTATTATTCCTGATTATGACGGTAATCAAATTTTTTTAAATACCTTTATAAATGCTTGTAAAACAGCTTTTAAAATGGCAAGCGAAGATCAACAAGTACTCTTAACTCTTCATATAAAAAATAAACTAAAAGGACGAGCTGCCGAACTCGTTAACTCACGCGATCCTTCAAATTGGGAAGAAATTAAAATATTATTAGACACTCACTTTGGGGATTCTCGCGATTTAAATTCATTAATTCAAGACCTTCAACGAATGAAACAGTTATAAAATGAATCGCCTCTAAATTTTGTTTCACGATTACAAACTTTAGAAGCCAAAATGTATTCAGCCATAAGCAAACAACATCATTTAAGCGTAGATCAAAAAATAGCACAAACGCGTCTAATAGAATCTTTAACTTTAAATACTTTATTAACAGAATTAGATCCAAAAATTGGTCAAATTGTTAGGGCCGGTAATCCAGAAAATGTTTTATCAGCAATCTCACGAATTAGAAGAGAACTTCAATTAACTTATTACGAAAATCATAAAATTCAAATTAACCGCAATACAAACAATTTACCGCAACGTAAGCCTAGTCAACCTCCGCTTAAACAATGTAACTATTGTAAAAGAACCGGGCATACCATAAACGAATGTCTTACACGACAAAGACAATCTCAAAGTACATCAAATAATAACTATTATAGACCAAATTTGCAAAATCAATCTGTTCAGTATCCACAATTTCAAAATAACCAACAAAACGTAAATCGCCCATCGGTAATTAGGCCAAATCCGGCAATCCGGAAATCAGGCAATCCGGAAATCAACCTAATACTAATCCTAATCAACAAAGAACTTTACATTTCAATGAAAATTATGATTTACCTTATGAAAATAATTATGACTATTATAATGATCAAAGCCAAAACTATTTCGAAAATACAGACATCTACTCTGAAAATGAACCTGATGACTATTACCTATACTGTTAACGATAATTTTGATAACAACGTACGATATGAGACATTAGGGACTTAAAGCAGTTCTTAAAATCACTACGTATCCGTATACGTATCGCTATGCGCATGTGCAGAAGCGATACGTGGGTTTCGTTACGTTACGTGAAACGTATCAATCCGTCACACGTACCTAACGTACGTATCGCATTTATAGATGTTTTTTGGCGACAGATACGCAAGATACTTGAGTATCATGCACTAATGCCGTCATAAGTATCAGTTTGACGTTGGATAGATACTCAAGTTCGGCAAGTGACAGTTGCTCTAACCTCTTTCTTCTTTTCAAGAATTACGTATTATTTATTAAGAGCTACGAATAAAGAATAAAAAGGAAGGAGCATAATACGATTTGACGATGTCCGCAATGGTTCTTGCATATGGCTGACTTGAAGTTTCCGGTTACCAGTGGTGTCACAAACAGGGTATTATATACTTATGCCTCGTATTAATTGTTAAAAAAAAATAACTGTTTTCCGCTTGTAATTATCTGTACAGTAATATATATGTACAGTTGTATGAATATAAATTTAGATTAAAAACTTCTAAGCAGGTAATTATAAATAGTTGACTTAGTTGGTCTATATAAAAAAATAAAGGAACGTCTATGATAACAATGTGGTTGTCATTAGAATATTTTGTTAATTTTTAATAATTCAGATAAATAGAACCCTACAGATGAAAAGTAATTCCCATTCAAGAGTTGGGTTAACTACTTAAATCATAAAATAATATATAAAACAGCATGAAAAAACTATACATGTCAAATGTCAGGATTCGAATGAGTCATATTTGGTTCTTCAATATGGCCGACTTCCGTCGCGATTATTTGCTACATTAAAATATGACAACGTTACTTCCTTTCTATTCTTTATTCGTAGATTAAGAGTAATAAAGGTTCTTTCAAGCACGTGGTTTAGGAAAATTTGACCAATCAGGTTACATCAGAGAGAGAGATAGAAAGTTAACGCTTGAGTTTACCACTCTCATTCATGGGTAAACGTTTTGACAGATTAATGTATCATGCGTATCAGATATGACGTCATAGCTAAGTCGCTCGAATGCAACATTTTAGATACTCGTGATACTCAAGTATCTTGCGTATCAGCATGTATCAGTCGCCAAAAAACATCTATTGTGTTCCGTGATCGCGTTTTTCAACGATTAAGGGACAAAAGTGATGTTGTATGCTCAAAAATCATAACCTTATTTTCCATTATCATAAATCATAACAAACATTTCTGTGATATGCGATAATAGATTTAAAAAGAAAAATATTATTTTACAGTGGCAATGACGACATTATTTTGTTAAAGTAGATTTTGGGGCTATTTTTTAGGTTAAAAATTAAAACACCTGAATGGTTACGTTACAAACGCATTTGCTTTATGCTTTTTTTGATTAGTTACGTATCTCCTTTACGTTACGTATACGGATAAGGATACGTGATCAATTTTTAGAATTGCTTTATGTCTATTTAATTAAAACTATAACGAAGAACAAAATTTTAACAACAATGAAAATTTCCAAAATTACGATTCAAACAATCTTTTAAATCCTAACAATGACTATTACCGGGATTTTCCACAGGGTTCTGCGAAAACGAGACCCCCAAATTCTCTACCCAACCAAAAATCGAATGTGCAAATCACAGACATCAGTACTCAAATTCAAACCATAAATTTGAATCAATCAGAACCAGACCACCTTGCACAGGTGTTCCTATAAAAAATACCTTGCCAGTAAATTCAAAAAACCTATACTACATAAAAGATGCGACTAATAAATTTAAAATTCTTATTGATACAGGTGCGGGTTTGTCTATTTTTAAGCCTAAAACTTGCGAAAATTGTTGTTGTTGAAAAACTGTTAAACCTCGGACTGAACAAATTTTTAAACTTAAATGCGATCTAGTCAATACTGATGCTATATTAGTAAGTCAAGAAGTAGAAAAGGTTAAATTACCGAACGCCTTGGTCAAAATAAATGAAAAAGGAGAATTCTATGTTTCTGTACTTAACGTAAATGCTATTCCTAAAACTGTAACTTTTTCAAAGCTAACTTTAGAACCATTTGAAATAAATTCTGTAAATAATTTTCAATTAAGTGATCAAGAAAAAATTATTGATAGAAATCTAGAAATAAAAAAAATGTTGAGGCTCGATCATCTTAATGAAGAAGAACGAGAACTTATATCTCAACTTTGTCTTGATTTTTCTGATATATTTTATTTAGAAGGTGATGCACTTACTTTTACAAACGAAATAAAACATTCCATAAATACCCAAAATTCAAAACCAACTTATGTGTAATCATATCGTTACCCTCAAGTCCATAAGCAAGAAGTGAAAGATCAAATTAATAAAATGCTTTCACAAAACATTATACAACCCAGCAATTCTCCCTGGTCATTACCTAAAAAACTCGACGCATCCGGCAAACAAAAGTGGCGCGTCGTAGTAGATTATCGGAAACTTAACGAGGTTACAGTGGACGATAAATACCCATTGCCCAATATAGGAGATCTGCTAGATCAACTTGGTAAGTGTCAATACTTTACGACACTAGACCTTGCTTCCGGTTTTCACCAAATCGAAATAGCTCCGGAAGACATACCAAAGACCGCGTTCACAGTTGAAAACGTTCATTTCGAGTTTCTCAGAATGCCATACGGATTAAAAAATGCTCCTGCAATTTTTCAAAGGGAAATGGACAATGTTCTCGCTGGAATTCAGAACGAGAGATGTCTTGTCTACATGGACGACATCATTGTCTACTCCCCAACTATACATGAGCACATTGCTCGTTTAACGGAAATATTTACAAGACTTCAAAAAGCCAACTTAAAATTACAACCCGATAAATGCGAATTCTTGCGGAAAGAAGTCGCTTATCTTGGGCACTTAATCACCGAAGATAGTGTTAAACCATTTCCGGCTAAAATAGAATGCGTTCAAAATTTTCCCCAACCAACGAACCAAAAAGATATTAAGTCCTTTTTGGGACTCGCTGGATATTATACAAGATTCATACCGAACTTCGCAAAAATTACCAAACCTATGACGAAACTCCTACAAAAAGACACCCCATTTAACTTTGATTCCGAATGCCAAAAGGCATTTCAAGAGTTAAAGAATGCTTTAACTACTACCCCAATTTTAATCTACCCGAATTTTGAAGAACCCTTCATTTTAACTACTGACGCTAGTACATTCGCAATTGGCGCAGTCCTGTCGCAAGGTCCTATAGGAAAAGACTTGCCTATAGCCTATGCATCAAGAACACTCTGCAAAGCAGAAACAAAATACTGGACAAGAGAAAGAGAACTCCTAGCAATAGTATGGGCAGTTAAACATTTCAGACCATATTTATATGGCCGCAAATTTACCCTGGTAACGGACCTCCGTCCACTTACCTGGCTATTCTCCATAAAAGATCCTGGTAGTCGTTTGGCACGATGGCGCCTCAAATTAGAGGAATACGATTACCAAATTGAATTTAAATCAGGTAAATCTAATAAGAATGCCGATGCACTTTCGCGAATAAAAATTAACCATGTACAAGATTTTATTTCATTTAAAACAAAATTAAAAGATTTTAACCTAACTTATCCTATTTATCCTACACTTGAAAATGCAGAAACATCTAATATAAATCAAAATATTACAGAAATCGATTGGGACATTGCTCAACAAGAATTCTTCTCTTTTGTTGAATTATATAAAACAAAATCGCTAATTGATTATTCCAAAATCGAATTTTCTAATGGCCGGCTACTAGATAAACAAAACAAAAATATTTTAACATTTTTCCAACAAGGCAACTTAAAAGATTTTCACAAAAAGATAATTGACGATATTTTTGAAGAAAACCCTGATTTTTCATACGCAACAATAAACATATTACACAGTAAAACGGTTAAAAATAGAAAATACTTAATTATTCCCCTACCACTAGAACCAACAAGTAGTTCTGAACACCTAAGCTCTTTATAGAAATAGGGACTTATTTAAACCTTTAGAAAAGTATTTTGTTGAAAATAACCCGGATTTACCAATAATGGAAATACTCTCATTTTTACTTTCAGAAATCGATGTAAAATTTACCATTTGCCAAAATATTACTAAAGAACCAGATAAAAACCAAATACCAATTATTTTAGATAATTACCATAACGGCAAAAGCCACCTTCACCGCGGAATAAACGAAACTATTAGACGAATACGACAAAAATATAATTGGGCCGGTCTCACCCGGGACGTAGAAAAATTTATTAAATCATGTCGAGCTTGTCAAGAAAAGAAAATTTGTAGAAAAAATTTAGACAGTCCATTAGTTATTACTAAAACTCCTAAAACCCCTTTTGAACGAATTAACATAGACATTTTAGAAGTACCAACGAAAAATTACGCTCTTACTATAAGGGACGAGTTAACAAAATTTTCCCAAGCTTATCCTATCGAAAATAAAACAGCTAAATCTGTTGTTAACGCACTATTAGCTTATTTTCAACACTATGGTGCTCCACTTAGAATTCATTGCGATGCTGGAAACGAATTTAATGATAGCTTAATAAGAGACCTTTGTAAAATGTTTGATATTAAACTTACTTATTCAAGCGTGGGTCATCCACAGAGTAATGGGTCATTAGAGAGATTGCATGCTACTCTGTTAGAAATGATCAGAGTAAATTTAGTAGATCATCCCGATGATCACCCGTTTAGTATACTACCTTATGCCATTATTTCCTATAATAATTCAGTAAATAAAACGCACGGATTTACACCGTACGAATTGGTATTCGGTCATACGTCTAGTAGACCCCCCGAAAAATTATATAACGAACAAGAATTGTTTACAAAATATATTAGAGATCTAAATAACCGTTAAGAGAAAAAGAAAAAGCAAAGATTCGATTCTTCGATTCGATAAACATGTTTCCGGAAACAAACCAGAATATGAAGTCGGCGACAAAGTTTATATTAAAGAAACTCAAATTAAAAATAAATTGGAAAACAAATTTAAAGGTCCTTTTGAAATATTAGAAATACACAAAAATTCTGCAATAGTATTAGACTTAGAAACAAACTATCAATCTAAAATAAATTTCGATCTTATGAAACCATTTGTTGAAAATTAATTCATTTTCAGATTCCTGGTGCTGAAACCATTTGTTGAAAATTAATTCATTTTCAGATTCCTGGTGCTGTTTGGAACAGCAACTTGTCAATTTAAACTCTCACCTATAAACAATACTGTTGGGATCTAATATCACGACGAATCCAAATTAATCATCTCAAATGATGAATGGACCCTATTAGTACATAAAAATATTTCAGCTTTTAAAGAAAACTTTGAAAGAAACAATAGAATTTTAAATACAATTGAAAACGCGTTTAGTTTAAATATTTTTCAAACTGTATAAATAAATTAAAAACTGACCAAAACCAAATAGAAAATCTGTTAAAAAACCAAATTTCAGTAACAAGTTCAGTTATAACGAAATTTAATAAAACTATAGGAGAATTAAAAATAAACGAAAGAATATTTAATTCAGACATAGAAAAAATTGAAACTGTTATTTAACAATCAACCAGTGAAATTTCATTGATCGAAGCAAAATTAAATTTTTTCGAAATTTGTGAAAAACTTATGGAGAGTTATGTGTATCTTGAAAACTATATTAATGACATTTTAAATTCAATCACTTTTGCCCAGCTCAAAATAATTCATACTTCAATAATTGAACCTGATAATTTGATTACTGCTTTGAAAGAAATATCAGAAAACATAGTTAGAAAAAGTCTACCTTTGGCAATAAAATATTCAGAAATTTCGCAATACTTGGAAATAATTAATCTTGAGCCATATCAAACAAATTCAGACATTGTATTCTTAAAGTACCATTGATTGAACCTCAGACATTTACCCTATACCATTTGTATCCTATCCCAATATATGATAATAGAACAGGACTTCATCATATTTTATCATTTTCACAAAAATATATAGCGCAAGACGATGATTCTTTATCTTATATTCCTGTTTTTAATATGCAAAATTGTAAGCAGTTATCTACTCGTCAAAAGTTGTGTCGCGATATGTACGTTCTTCCGATAGACGATAACGCAGTGTGCGAAGCTCGTTTGTTAAAACAATACAAAACATTTCCCGAAAACTGTAAAAGTGCGGTAGTCAATGGACAAGGTTACAATGTGCAGAAACTTGAAGAAAATATGTGGCTCGTGTTAATCGCCGAATCAATACGTGTATCGATAAATTGTCCAGACGCGAAAACCAAGACTTTAACGATAAATCTAAATTCAATCTTACGATTATACTCAGAATGTTTCGCTTTCGTCGGTATTACTAAAATCCATGCCAATACCAAGAAAACATCAACTATACTTCATGAACCTCACCCCGTAATAATTGACTACAATTGTTGTCACAACCTACCAAATAAGTCAGAAATACCTAAGTTGGTACCGTTAGAACTTAATACTATGAACGTGAACGATCTTCAAGTAACAAAACACAAACTAGATCAATATTCTAGAGATTTGGATGAAATGATAAATAAACCATTTATTGAGAAAAACACCTCATGGTTTACCTATTTTACAATTTCATTTACAATTTCATTTACGCATGTTATAAGTGTAGAAACATAAAACGAAAAAATTCCGCAGTAGAGGCCGTTCCTGAAAATGCTAATGTTTTTATTGGCCTTCAAAACATTTTTCCAAAAAAAAGACCCAAGCTGGACACCTCTGAAGATGCAGAAAACGAAGTTTCTAACAACTAAATTTAATTTGTATTTTTACTTTTACTTTTAATTATTGTTTTAATTATTATTTTTTATTATTTTGCATTTTCCTCTTATTACTATTATTTTCAAAATTGCTGTTTATTAAACAACAATTTTATTTAAGGGGGGAGTTGTTATATATGAAAATCCGCTTAGCTATGGGTACCACAGGTATCAAATTAAAGTGTCAAATTAATTTGCAATAACAACTTCTCCATTTTCGTGAGAACAAAGCTAGTTTGAATTTTACATAGAAAACGCTGATGTTTTACATAAAAATGTTATAAATTCAGAAGTTCATTGTAAACCAGTTAGTTACTATTTTAATTTTTATTCATTTAATCAAGTCTATAACTTTTGTAACTCATTTTAACTTAATAAATTTGTTTTTAAAAGTCAAGTGTGATTTTGTGAATATATATATATACTATATATATTGTGGGGTTAAATTTTGTTAATTCTATAAAATTATATTTTCTCAAGGTATTTGTGTGAAACGTGTTGCCTATAGCGGTACGCCTACGACAACAATATGATCTCCCACAATATTTTCTTAAAAAAAATATGACGCCAATGAAATTAAATTAAACCAGGCTGCTCAAAGCAATGAGACTCTTAAAAATTCTTTTATGATAAAAAACAAATAACGAAAGAGATACTTAATGTAATTCCTCCGGTCTCTGTATGACGTCACCCGCTCAGGTTACTTGTGTAGGTTCAAGTTCTGCGATTATTCCCTCTAGTCAAATTCTGTGTTTTGTGAGGTTAAAGTTCTGAGACGTTACAGCTGATTGAAGCAAATTAAGAAGTGATCGTTCTCGTTAAATAAATTTCCAGATTAATTTATGTTTGAAATAAACAGAAATTCAAAAGAGATATTTATTGTTCAATGTCGCTAAAAGAAAATGTATTAGAAAGATTCCAAAATGAATTGGTGTTACAGGTGAGTACAATTTATTTTTTTTTATACTTTTATTCCTATGGAATGTACCTTAAATGAAAATATAGTGTGTTCTTAGTTATAAAACCGTATTCTTTAATTGAAATGTATGAATGTGAAAATTCCTGAATATCCAGTTTTCTCTTCCAAGAACAAACTACATCAAAGTTGTAGCACGTGCTAATTTAATTAAAACCTTTATGATACGGATAAATTTGACAATAATTATGGATCCCATACAAATGAATTAATGACAAAAAAGAATCAGTATGAAATTCCAAAGTTCATCGAAAATGTTAAACATTAAAATAGAGCAATAATAATTGTTGAAATTCTAGAGTTTATCAAAAATGTCAAATATTAAAATAGAACAATAATAATTGATATCACCTTAAAAATGTTCAGAATTTGGTTCATGCATGGATGTTGTAGAGTCCTGGTACTTAACTCTTGCTAAATGTGTGTTGGAGCAAATTGGCCTCAAATACCTCAGATGTAGAATTCTTATAACTGTTGTCACCTTCTAATGGACAGGAATATGTTCCTTGAGGCTTAAATAACTTGCCTGTCTTCCTGGAACTGCTAGTATTGGATGCCAATACACTTTGGCCCCAAATTTCTTGTCAGGTAGGTTGAATTTTTATGAAAATACACTTTTATACACACACTTTATCGATTTAAGCATTTATCTTGCATGATTATGCGTTAATTGTGTTTAATTTTACTTACAAAAACTTTAATTTTATCAGGACAAATTTCTTACCCTCCTTTCGCTTTCAGGAATAAAAAACAAGAGAGAGATTCTAGATTCAACAGAACCATGGTTACCGATAATTCTTTTGTTTTCCCAGCTTTCCTTTTGAACAAAAATAAATAAATTTATGTTGGCAGTGAAGGAAAAGTTACTAAAAATATCAGTTTTTTATGTTGGTGACTGGTAGGCTCAAATGATGTTTATTGGAACTTTGTTTTTACAGAGTGATTTTATTTTAGTGAGATTTGGCATTCTAAAATTATTCCACCTGATTTTGGGAGTGGTCACAAATTTGTCCTTAACATCTAGAAATTAAAACTAATCAATTATTTTCAAGGTACAATTTAAGAAATTTATAAAATTTGTAAAATAATTATCTGGAATAAATTAAACTCATCTTGTAGTTTTGCTATTATCTTTCTATCTATTAATTTAGTTTCATAAAAAAAAATCGAACAAAGGTTTATAATGATTTTTAATCATTGTTTCCTACCAAGTGTTGTACACCAATTCAGTATCTCTTTTGTTATATTTATAAATAACATGCTCATTTGTATCCTGCTCCTAATACAACCGTAACAATTTCCCTGAATTTTCTTGTAATTATTATAATTGGCTTTGTCAATCTAGAATAATTCAGGAAAATTCAAGCCTAAATTTACTTTAAATTAAATCAAGTTAAAAAATTAATTAATCTGTGATTTTCTCACAGACCAAACATATGTACTAGATATTATTAACATTGCTTTACCTAAAACATTTTCTAAAATCAAACAAATTAGTTTTCCTTTTTTTTCTTTTTTAACACGAGAATTTCCGTATTGTTCATGATTTTTGGTACACTTTGACTGGGTATTACTTTTTTATTGAACATTTTACATTAAAACTCATTTATCTATCAATATTCATAATAGAATCGTTACACACGATTCCTTTTCTCATTAATATTTCGTCATGTGTCCACACACAAACGTGACAATATTTAAATTATATTACTATTCTCCTATCCTGAAAATTTTCCTGAGAACTTTTCTCTCAGAAAAACAATTTTTCTTTAGCTCACCATATGCCCTTTGACAAATATAGTGAAATCACATTTACTTCATTTTATTTGAGGTACTTCCTCAACACTTATAAATCTCAAAATATGTCCTTAATGACAAATACATTGAAAATCTCTTTATCTCTTTAAGTTCATTAGAATAAAACGTTCACACATTTCACCAGTCATGACACCTGTATCATCTTAAATTATGAAAGAAAACAGAAATTCCCTTAAAAATAATTTTAAACAGAGTAATTAACATAATTGTAATTGTAACATAACTAAATAACCATTAATAAATTTTATGTTTTAGGTAAACACACCGAATTTTCATCAGAAGGACTCACATATCTGTACAGCTGTGTAACATGGAAAATTCCTCTAGTACTTCTACCAAAGGATTTTTATGTGAATGCAAAATAATTGGAATACTGACCAGTATTTTATCATCTTGAATTTTATGTGTTGAACATTTTCTACCAGCAAATATAATTTTTTCATAAGGTTGTTTACCAGGGTTTTGAGAGAACTCAGAAATTGGTTCACCACTTTTTGTTATTTTTAACCAGTACCATTTTGCACTAAAGTGTACTTGCCAATGTGGAAATATCTTATTGAGAGGTGCATTTAAATTTTGTCTAGAATATGTACACCATACTACAAGTAGACCATCATCCGATAAAAAGCTGTCGATTGTTAAACTCTTTAAATCTTCATTAAACATCATGTTATAGCCATCTGATGTTTTTTCCTTTTCCTCCAATTATATTTATTCCACCAAAGAGGATCTCGCAGAGTTAGGTCAAATTTTCTTTCAGTTAAATATTTGTTTATTTCGCACACATCTTTACTGTAGAACTCAGTGTTTTCTGGAAAGATAAATTTTTGTTTCATTTATTTCTTTGATCATAGCTGGTCCAATATTACTTCCATGAACACCTACAACACTAAATTTTTCATACATAGAGTTGATATGATCGGATCTTTCAAAGGCTTTTTATTATCTAAACAACTTCTCTTTAAATTTTGTTCAATCTGTGGAAAGAAATGGCTAAACTTTTGTTTAATATCTTTTTGTTTTCTTATTAGTTCTTCAAATTCATTGTTTGGTTCCACTATTTTTAATGCCGATTTGAATTTTTTGTGTTTTTTATACAATTCATTGATATTTAATAGATTTGAATTTAATGTGTAATCTCCATATGAATTACACAAGTTTTTGTATTGTTCATGAGAAATGTACAAACCAATCTCCTTTCTTACTCCTGTCTCCAACTCCTTAATTTCTCGTATGTTTTGTTGTGTGATCCTTGTTGAGGATTTTATATCCTTTTCTGTCTCCCAACCAATTTTTTCTTGAGCCTTCACAAATACCTCAGCATTTTTTAAAAATTCTCCCTGTATGTTCTCCTGGACGAAATGTATCTTTTCCTTCTGCTTTTCCATCTCCACTTCCAAAATATCCTTTCTTCTACTTAAATCCTCTATGTTTTTGTCAAGTTTCTCTTCTATTTTCTGTATTTTCCTTCCCATGTCATGTGTAATTTCTGCCTTCATCTTAATAAGATCTTTTCTTAAATCTATCTGGTCCTGCTTCCTTTCTTCTTGTTGTTCCTCCATCTTCTTAACAAGATCTTTTTTTAACTCTATCATGTCCTTCTTCATTTCTTCTCTCATCTCTCTGAGGAAATTCATCATCATCCAATTTTGGTCTTGATTAGTTGTTCCCGGTGTGGCTTCTCCACCGGCGAGTTTTTCTACTTCTTCTGCTCTGCTTTTTTCTGGGATATGTAGTTGTTCTGGTCCTTTCTGTACTTCTTCACTACTTTCTTCTTGTAAATTTCTATTTTTCTTATTAAAATCATTATCCATTTTATCCAAATCTTCCTCATTTTCATCAAATTTCTTTTCAAACATCTTATTCATTTCTTCTTTAATTTCTTGTTTTGTATTTTTAATCTCTTCTTGTGATTTCTTATTTTTTTCCCCCATTTCTTCCTTTGATTCATCAAACTTCGTATTAAATTTATCGTTTAAATCTTCTTTATTTTCTTTAACTTCTTTCTTCAATTCTTCTTTAGTTTCATCTAATTCTTTATCCATTCTTCCTATAATTTCTTCACTTTCATCTCTTCTCTTATCTAATGTTTTATTTAAATTTTTCTTTAGGTCATCATTATTTTTATTAATCCCTTCTTTTTTTTCTTTAAATTCTTTCTTCAATTTCAGTTCCTTTCTGAATTCTATTAAGAATTCCATTATTTCATAGTATTCTTCATCAGTCATATTCATTTTACTCATTTTGACAATTTTGATTAAGTTTTAATTTAAGTAATTAGACCTAGATATTACACCCAATAACAATGATGTTTCCCTATTTCAGGAATTGTACTGAGTTTTTGTATTTAGTTAAATATAAAAGTTTGCAAAGAATATCTTGAAATTATTTTTCTCAAGCAATGTTAATATGATTAATGAAAAATACAACTGAGCATTTGTTTACTAAACTTCTAATTGTCTCGGAGTAGTCTGGAACAATCTAGAATTATTATTCTTGTTTTTATTTTATGTAAACTTGGTTAAAATGTTCAAATTGTTACTTTTAAATCACCTCACGGTTAAAAAATATTTAATACAATAAGTCTTTAGAGATGAAATTTAGATTAATTTTATAACGCCCCACGTTGGGATCGACATTAATATTGTGGGGTTAAATTTTGTTAATTCTATAAAATTATATTTTCTCAAGGTATTTGTGTGAAACGTGTTGCCTATAGCGGTACGCCTACGACAACCATATGATCTCCCACAATATTTTCTTAAAAAAAAATATGACGCCAATGAAATTAAATTAAACCAGGCTGTTCAAAGCAATGAGACTCTTAAAAATTCTTTTATGATAAAAAACAAATAACGAAAGAGATACTTAATGTAATTCCTCCGGTCTCTGTATGACGTCACCCGCTCAGGTTACTTGTGTAGGTTCAAGTTCTGCGATTATTCCCTCTAGTCAAATTCTGTGTTTTGTGAGGTTAAAGTTCTGAGACGTTACAGCTGATTGAAGTAAATTAAGAAGTGATCGTTCTCGTTAAATAAATTTCCAGATTAATTTATGTTTGAAATCTTAGACTAGGAACGAGAGAGGACAGCGCATGGAAATGAAAACCTTATGCGTGAGAGTGAAGCTAATTTTCAAACGTTTGGTGGCAAACAAATTTGGAACATCGAATTGTATTTTTCAAATTTTTTATTAATTTTCACTCTTTTAATAACCTGAATATACATTTTAAAATGGTTAATTGTGTAGCTTATTAGTGCAACAGTCAGAGTGCTAAAAAAGAGCAAGGAATTTCATTTCGTAGGTAAGAAGTATTTTACAACTATTTCCTTGAAATTTATTTTTATTAATATTACAGCTTTCAGGTAATAGATGTTTAACCAAATCACATATGTACGATAACTTAAATTAATTGTACATACATTTTGAACATTGTTTTCATTCAGTTTTAAAGATTATTTTTCAATTAATTGTTATTTTCTCATAGATGTAATAGTTTTGCAGTGGCGTGGAATAAAAACATATATTTAAAATAGATAAAATAGATTAAAATTGTAATATTTATTAAATAAATATGTTTTAAAATGATTGTTCTTTTTTTTTGGAGCAGTATAAATTCAAAGACTTTTTTAAATTAGATTTGTAATACGAAATAATGAAAATGATTATTTAATAATCGTCTAAGAAAAATCGTATGATACGCCTATGTCAATATTGACCGCCATTAGTTTGGTGGTAAATGGGTTACACAAATTGCTTCGAATGCGCAGTCCTCTCTCTTTCCTTGTCTAAGTTTGAAATAAACAGAAATTCAAAAGAGATATTTATTGTTCAATGTCGCTAAAAGAAAATGTATTAGAAAGATTCCAAAATGAATTGGTGTTACAGGTGAGTACAATTTATTTTTTTTTATACTTTTATTCCTATGGAATGTACCTTAAATGAAAATATAGTGTGTTCTTAGTTATAAAACCGTATTCTTTAATTGAAATGTATGAATGTGAAAATTCCTGAATATCCTGTTTTCTCTTCCAAGAACAAACTACATCAAAGTTCTAGCACGTGCTAATTTAATTAAAACCTTTATGATACGGATAAATTTGACAATAATTATGGATCCCATACAAATGAATAAATGACAAAAAAGAATCAGTATGAAATTCCAAAGTTCATCGAAAATGTTAAACATTAAAATAGAGCAATAATAATTGTTGAAATTCTAGAGTTTATCGAAAATGTCAAATATTAAAATAGAACAATAATAATTGATATCACCTTAAAAATGTTCAGAATTTGGTTCATGCATGGATGTTGTAGAGTCCTGGTACTTAACTCTTGCTAAATGTGTGTTGGAGCAAATTGGCCCCAAATACCTCAGATGTAGAATTCTTATAACTGTTGTCACCTTCTAATGGACAGGAATATGTTCCTTGAGGCTTAAATAACTTGCCTGTCTTCCTGGAACTGCTAGTATTGGATGCCAATACACTTTGGCCCCAAATTTCTTGTCAGGTAGGTTGAATTTTTATGAAAATACACTTTTATACACACACTTTTGGTAAAAACTTCAACATAGTGGACTGTATTAAATAAAACAAAACTTACTAATAATCATATACTAATATAAAAATGAAAATGGCGTATTACATCTTAACAACTGTAACCGTTATAATCGTCTCTAAAAGTCTAATGTCTAATAACGTGGTGGTCGAAGTCGTACTTCCAACACACCCTTCGCCGTCCTCCTGGAGGGGTTCGTTTTGGGTTGGTTCACCAGGGATGCGGTGTTGTCGCGTTGTGTACATTTTACTGGACTTTTTATATTTTAACATACTCCCCCCTTTTGAACAGATGGTTCAAAGCAACATTTCACTTGAACTAATTGTGACTTGTTTTAATAGGAAGGGGGCAAATTTTTGAGATAGCTCGTTTGTAGCTACCTTGCGCAGTTTTTACACTAACTACACGCACTTGATTGTCCTTTCCTGGGTGAACATCAATTATTCTTCCGATCAGCCATCTACATGGAGGAAGATTGTCGTTTTTGATTAATATCATTGCTCCGACTTCTAAATTGGTGCTTTCATGTTTCCATCGATGTCTTTTTTGTAATTCAGATAAGTAGAAACTGGACCATCTTTTCCAGAAAGATTGATTTAGTTGTTGAATTAGTTGTAGCCGTGATAGACGGTTGGGTTTACAATTGTCTTGAAACATTGGATCAGGTGATGTAATCAATGGCTGGCCAATTAAAAAATGACAGGGAGTAAGTGGTGTAAGGTCGTTTGGATCTGAGGACATTTGGTAAAGTGGGCGGGAATTTAAAGTCGCTTCAATTTGTACTAATAATGTAATATATTCCTCAAACGTTAATATACTCTTACCTATAACCCTGTTTAAATGATATTTTATAGCTTTTATATTTGACTCCCATAAACCTCCGAAATTTGGACTATTAGGAGGTATAAGATGCCATGTTATTTTTTCTGAAGCGCAAATTTGAACAAATTCATCTTTGGAGGTTTCTAAAAAGTTGTAAAGTTCAGTAAGCTCTTTTTTAGCTCCTACAAAGTTGGACCCATTGTCACTATATAAATGTGCAGGAGTGCCGCGTCGAGCAGCAAACCTTCGGAAGGTTGAGATAAACGCTTTACTTGTCAAGTCTGTAACCAATTCTATATGAACGCATTTCGTAGTAAAACATATGAATAAACAAATATATGCCTTAAAGGTTTTATATGGTCGACCTTTTCGGTCTCGTAGGATCACTGGACCCGCATAATCTATTCCAGTAATCGAAAATGGTCAAGCAACTTCTACTCGATGCTTAGGTAAATCGGCCATTATTGCGTTAGCTGGTTTTGGCTTTGAACGGAAACATGGAACACAATTTCGCACAATCATTTTTGCTACATTCATTCCTGACGTGACCCAATATTTTTGGCGTACCGAAAAAAGCAATAGTTGTGGTCCTGCATGATGTAACTTGAGATGTTCATATCGAAAAATTAATTTAGATAAACGATGTTTACCATCTAATAATATTGGATGCTTTTCATTGAATGATAGGGAAGAATTTCGTAATCTCCCCCCAACTCGTAATATTCCATTTGGGTCAATAAAAGGATTGAGACAAAGTAATCTATGCTTATTATTAAGGTCTTTGCCTGCTTTGATAATAGATAATTCATTAGCAAAACTTTCATTCTGTGATATCTTGATTAGCCGGTGCATACTCTCCTCCAATTCTACCACAGTAGGGTTACCTTTTATTTTGATTTTATCTTTTGATGCTTTAATAAATCTTAAGCAATATGCAAATGTATGCAGAAGCCTGTTTAAATTTGAGAACCTATCAAAACTTATAATTGGTTTAACAAAAACTGAACCAAACATAACATGTGTTTTTCGCATTTCGGGTAACTCATCATTTAAGACATGCCTATACGGTCTTGGCCAATCTGCCCTATCATACAAAAATGAAGGTCCTTTCCACCACATGTCGGACTTAACCAAATTTTGTGGATAAATGCCACGAGAAGCAAGATCTGCTGGATTCTCTTTGGTATTAACATAACTCCATAATGATCGGTCGCATAATCTCTGGATTTCTGCTACTCTGTTGCTAACAAATACTTGGAGTTTGCTTGCATTAGTATTCAACCAACCGAGCACAATCTGGGAATCACACCAGAAATAAGATTGTGGCTTACGGGTTAACGAATTTGTAACATGTTTCATCAATCGTGCAAGTGCAAGTGCACCGCAGAGTTCCAAACGTGGTATAGTAAGAGCCTTAACAGGGGCTACTCTCGTTTTGGAACACAATAATCTAACACAAACGTTTTCAAATCTATCAATCGTACGCACATAGATAACTGCACTATAAGCATTCATACTGCTATCACTGAATCCATGCAGCTCAACACTCACTGAATGCTCGCTCATAACATATCGAGGAATCTTTAACTCATTAAGTATACCTAATTGTGAATGAAAGATGTTCCATTCTTTTCTCAACTCGCTTGGTACTAAATCGTCCCACCCAAGCTTAAGAAGCCATAATTTCTGTATCAGGATTTTTATTATGACAATACATGGACTTACCAAACCTAATGGATCATATAGTCTAGCAATGTTACTCAATAAATTTCTTTTTGTTAATGGATAATTGGTAGGAATTTCCTGAACCTTAAATGAAAGTGAATCGATGTGACTCAACCATTGAACTCCCAAGGTCTTAATACCATTTTCACCCAATTGCAAGACACTAAACGGATCCGACGTATCGCAAATTCCCTTTAAGATTTCGTCACTATTCGAAGCCCATTTTCTTAGTGAAAATGATGCAGATTTTAGAATTTCAGAAATCTCGTTACAAATCTGAATACCTTCAACTTCATTATCGAACCCTGTAATTAAATCATCCACATACATATCATGATCGATTAATTCTGCAGCAATCGGAAATTTATCTTTATTATCGGAAGCTAGTTTTTTCAAGCATTTAATAGCCAAATACGGCGCACTTTTGGTGCCATAAGTAACTGTTTGTAATTCGAAACATGAAATGTCTTCCTTAGAATTAGATCGCCATACTATATTTTGTAAATAGCGTTCATCGGGATGAATCAGTATCTGCCGGTACATTTTACAAATGTCTGCTATTACGGCAAATCGACGTTCTCTGAATCGTAACATTATACTGAATATGTCATTTTGTATGGGTGGACCTGAATATTGAATATCGTTCAATGATAACCCTGATTTTGTCTTCACTGAAGCGTCAAAGACAATTCTAACATCCGTCGTTACACTCTCTTCGCGAATAACTGCAAAGTGAGGCAAAAAACATCTAAACATGTTGCACTCGTCATTTGACAACTTTCTCATATGACCTAATTCGAGGTATTCATTCATAAAAGAAGAATACTTGCTCTTAAGAACATCATTGTTTTCGAGTTTTCTTTCTTGGGACACTAATCTTTTAATGGCTAATTCTTTAGAATCACCTAATACTGATGTATTATTTTTTAGTGGAAACCTAACCACGAATTTACCTGAATTATCACGACAAACCGTTTCATTATAATACTCCTCGCAAAATAACTCTTCTTTATTTAAAGGGCTTGAATCAGACGGAATTTCTTCCAATTCCCAAATTTTTTGCAAATCGTCATTCATTAAGAAATTGCAACAAATTGTTTTTTCTACTGGCAAAGTAATTGAACCTGAGACTACATATCCAAAAACTGTATTTATTAAAATTGGTTTATTTTTACCCAATCTTATTCTTTCATTACCAACCACATCCCAAAATAAATCTGACCCTATTAGAATATCTACTCTTTTGGATACATTGAATGTTGGGTTTGCTAATGTTAATGGACTTGGAATAACACAATTAGAAATATCAATTTTTTGAGAAGGTAAATTATCAGTGATTTTTGGTATTACGAAACAATTCAATTTTGACTGAAAATCATTGATTTTTGATTTAATTAAAACCTCACATTTTATTGCCACATTAGAACCTACATTATTTACTCCTGAAATAAATAAATCTGTATTTTGAACCTTTAGTCCTAATCGATTTCTGAATTCCTCAGTGATTAGTGAACATTGACTGCCAGAGTCTAACATCACATGTGCATTATGAACTTTGCCTAATTTGTCTTTCACATGGATAATAGCTGTGGACAAAAATACATATTTTGTCCCATTTGAAATATTAGCTGTACATAGTACAGAAGAATCACTTCCCGCAATGTTTTGTTGTGACCCCTTGGTTGGTCGAACACTAAAAGAGTTGTCTTCCCCTTCTAAATGATTACCTATATCTTCTTTTTTCTTGTGCAACAGAGAACTGTGTTTATTAGAACAAAATCTGCAACTTCCCGATTTACAGTTTTTACTAAAATGTCCAGAACATAAACAATTTGAACAAACTCTCATTTGCTTGACCTTCTCCCACCTCTCTTGTACAGATAAATCTAAAAACTTTTTACACGCATAAATTAAATGATTTTGTTTGCAAAAATTGCATTTCAATTCACCCTTGCTATTGCTAGTCTCACCGATTAATAAACTGCGCGATTTGTATTTAGGTTTTTGAAAGGAAGTATTATCTTTGAATTTTTGTACATTATTTAATTCCAAGGTTTCTAAGAAATCCGCTCTATTTTTCAAAAATTCAAAGAATTTATTGAGAGTGGGTAATGATTTGTCATTTCTTACCTGTTCCCATTCACGATTAGTGGTTTTATCAAGTTTTAATGATACCATATAAATTATAATTATGTCCCATTGGTCAGTGGGTAATTTTAACGTTTTTAATGCACGTAAATGTTTATTTACCGAATCTATTAACCCCCTTAAGCCTAACGATGACTCTTTGGATAAACTTTCTATTTCAAATAATGATTTTAAATGATTATTAACTAACAATCTATTATTATCAAACCTGTCACATAACAATTCCCATGCTTCATTATAATTGTGTGCAGCAAACTCTAAACTTTGAATTATTTTCAAAGCTTTTTCACCTAAACATGACCGCAAATAATGATATTTTTGAATATCCGACAACGAGCCATTATTATGAAATAAGGCTTGAAAAGTATCTTTAAATTCCAACCATTTATTGAATTCGCAATTAAAGGTAGGGCATTTAATAGGAGGCAATTTAATCGCATTGTTTTCCGATATGTTATTTATATTGAATTTATTTGATATATTTTTTGATTCATTACTTACAATTGAAACCCTTTCCTCATTATGACTTTCTAAAATTTCTTCTGCTTTTGCCAAATATTCGCAAATAGAATTGTTAAATGTAAATCTCTTGTGATATTGTGCTTCAACACGAGTTTCATCGCAAACTAACTCAATTTCTTGTTGTATGTTCTCAAATTCATCATTTAAAGTTCGTAATTTGTCAACCCTAATCTTTAACTCAATAATTTCCCTCGTATCTAATTGTTCATTGGCTAAAAACTTGACATGTAAAGGTTCAAGATATTTGGAAAAGCTTGTTAATTTGTATTTGCATGTACCTCGTTTTCTAATAAGGGTGTCCAACTCTGACATTTTTATTATTTATAATCGTAATCAATAGAAAATAATCAAAATTGACAAGTAAAAAAAACTAATAATAGTAAATAAACAATAATTAATTGAAAATCAATAAATCAGTCAGTGATCAATCAATAAAAATCAACCTACCCTCGTAATAGTCACAATTTCTCAAAGTATTTCTTTTAAATACAATAATAGTAATCGAGATAATCGAATAACATAAAAATGTACCAAGGATTTCTTTTAAATCCAGTAATTGTAATCGAAAAAATATAAAATTCTCAAGGATTTCGTTTAAATCCAATAGTAATTGATATAAAAAAGATCTAAACTCATGCAAATTGAAACATAACTTTAGTTAATCAATAGGAAGAAAATTAATAATAGGAATTAATTGGCCTACTTGTAATTGCAGCAGCTAACGGCTTCGGACTTGTAATGGCGGCACTTAATGGCTTCGTCTTCAAATTGCTGTTTTCTCTCATCGAGTCGAAAACCAAATTTTATCTGATCCGGCTCGAAGGACCAAAATTTATGGTAAAAACTTCAACATAGTGGACTGTATTAAATAAAACAAAACTGACTAATAATCATATACTAATATAAAAATTAAAATGGCGTATTACATCTTAACAACTGTAACCGTTATAATCGTCTCTAAAAGTCTAATGTCTAATAACGTGGTGGTCGAAGTCGTACTTCCAACACACCCTTCGCCGTCCTCCTGGAGGGGTTCGTTTTGGATTCCCGTGAACTTGGCACACCATATTTAAAAATCTTAAAGTTTTTTTAGAGTTCTGGCATCCTTTGCAATAGTTCTAGAGTTCTCTGTAAGTATTTTCAATAGTTCCGGTTGATAAATACAAACAAATCGAATTTTAAAATATGGTGCGCCAAGTTCACGCAGCGCACCGTATCATGAAAATACATTATTTTTTCGGAGTTCTGGTTAATTTTACAATAGTTCTAGAGTTCTATATCCATTATATTAATAGTTCTGGCAATTAAACGCAAAAATCAATGTTTGAAAACGTAAGTGCCTAAAAGGTAATTTTATTTAAAAATATTTTATTTACGAGTTATGGCCGATCTGGTTAGAGTTCTAAATAGCGTTCCTTTAGTTCTACACAAAACTCTTTTGACTTTTTCCCACAAAATCATTTTTCTTCAAGTTATCTTCATTTTAAATATCGAAAAATCGACTTTTATTAAAAAAAAATTAAAGTTTACGAGTTCTAGCCGATCTGATTAAAGTTCTGAATAGCGTTCCTTTAGTTCTACAAAAAACCTTTGTGACTTTTTCCCACAAAATCATTTTCCTTTAAGTTATCTTCATTTTAAATATCGAAAAATCGACTTTTATTAAAAAAATAAAAATTTACGAGTTCTAGCCGATCTGATTAGAGTTCTGAATAGCGTTCCTTTAGTTCTACAAAAAACCCTTGTGACTTTTTCCCACAAAATCATTTTTCTTCAAGTTATCTTCATTTTAAATATCGAAAAATCGACTTTTATTAAAAAAAATTAAAGTTTACGAGTTCTAGCCGATCTGATTAGAGTTCTGAATAGCGTTCCTTTAGTTCTACAAAAAACCTTTGTGACTTTTTCCCACAAAATCATTTTTCTTCAAGTTATCTTCATTTTAAATATCGAAAAATCGACTTTTATTAAAAAAATAAAAATTTACGAGTTCTAGCCGATCTGATTAGAGTTCTGAATAGCGTTCCTTTAGTTCTACAAAAAACCCTTGTGACTTTTTCCCACAAAAAAATTTTTCTTCAAGTTATCTTCATTTTAAATATCGGAAAATCGACTTTTATTAAAAAAAATTAAAGTTTACGAGTTCTAGCCGATCTGATTAGAGTTCTGAATAGCGTTCCTTTAGTTCTACAAAAAACCTTTGTGACTTTTTCCCACAAAATCATTTTTCTTCAAGTTATCTTCATTTTAAATATCGAAAAATCGACTTTTATTAAAAAAATAAAAATTTACGATTTCTAGCCGATCTGATTAGAGTTCTGAATAGCGTTCCTTTAGTTCTACAAAAAACCCTTGTGACTTTTTCCCACAAAAAAATTTTTCTTCAAGTTATCTTCATTTTAAATATCGAAAAATCGACTTTTATTAAAAAAAAATAAAGTTTACGAGTTCTAGCCGATCTGATTAGAGTTCTGAATAGCGTTCCTTTAGTAAAAAAAAACCTTTGTGACTTTTTCCCACAAAATCATTTTTATTCAAGTTATCTTCATTTTAAATATCGAAAAATCGACTTTTATTAAAAAAAGAAAATCCAGAAAATCCTTAAAACTTTTTTCTATAAAATTATTTTTCCAGTTATTGAAATGTCTATTGTAATTAATTTTTTGTTATTAATATTGATTTTTTGATTTTTATTATTAATAAAGCTATATTAACTTAAAAAATGTATTTTTTTAATTATTTTTTTTATATAATTATTTGATGCAATAAATTCGTTTAGAGTTTTGTATAATATTTCCCACATTTAGCGATACCAGAACCACAACGAGGATGTAGTGGGGATTGGCAGAACTCGTAAACTTTAATTTTTTTTAATAAAAGTCGATTTTTCCATATTTTTCCATATAACTTGAAGAAAAATGATTTTGTGGAAAAAAGTCACAAGAGTTTTTTGTAGAACTAAAGGAACGCTATTCAGAACTCTAATCAGATCGGCTAGAACTCGTAAACTTTAATTTTTTTTTAATAAAAGTCGATTTTTCGATATTTAAAATGAAGATAACTTAAAGAAAAATGATTTTGTGGGAAAAAGTCACAAGAGTTTTTTGTAGAACTAAAGGAACGCTATTCAGAACTCTAATCAGATCGGCTAGAACTCGTAAATTTTTATTTTTTTTAATAAAAGTCGATTTTTCGATATTTAAAATGAAGATAACTTGAAGAAAAATGATTTTGTGGGAAAAAGTCACAAGGGTTTTTTGTAGAACTAAAGGAACGCTATTCAGAACTCTAATCATATCGGCTAGAACTTGTAAACTTTAATTTTTTTTTAATAAAAGTCTAATTTTCGATATTTAAAATGAAGATAATTTAAAGAAAAATGATTTTGTGGGAAAAAGTCAAAAGAGTTTTGTGTAGAACTAAAGGAACGCTATTTAGAACTCTAATCAGATCGGCTAGAACTCGTAAATTTTTATTTTTTTAATAAAAGTCGATTTTTCGATATTTAAAATGAAGATAACTTGAAGAAAAATGATTTTGTGGGAAAAAGTCACAAGGGTTTTTTGTAGAACTAAAGGAACGCTATTCAGAACTCTAATCAGATCGGCTAGAACTCGTAAATTTTTATTTTTTTAATAAAAGTCGATTTTTCGATATTTAAAATGAAGATAACTTGAAGAAAAATGATTTTGTGGGAAAAAGTCACAAGGGTTTTTTGTAGAACTAAAGAAACGCTATTCAGAACTCTAATCAGATCGGCTAGAACTCGTAAATTTTTATTTTTTTTAATAAAAGTCGATTTTTCGATATTTAAAATGAAGATAACTTGAAGAAAAATGATTTTGTGGGAAAAAGTCAAAAGAGTTTTGTGTAGAACTAAAGGAACGCTATTCAGAACTCTAATCATATCGGCTAGAACTCGTAAACTTTAATTTTTTTTTAATAAAAGTCTAATTTTCGATATTTAAAATGAAGATAACTTGAAGAAAAATGATTTTGTGGGAAAAAGTCACAAAGGTTTTTTGTAGAACTAAAGGAACGCTATTCAGAACTCTAATCATATCGGCTAGAACTTGTAAACTTTAATTTTTTTTTTAATAAAAGTCTAATTTTCGATATTTAAAATGAAGATAATTTAAAGAAAAATGATTTTGTGGGAAAAAGTCAAAAGAGTTTTGTGTAGAACTAAAGGAACGCTATTTAGAACTCGAATCAGATCGGCTAGAACTCGTAAATTTTTATTTTTTTTAATAAAAGTCGATTTTTTGATATTTAAAATGAAGATAACTTGAAGAAAAATGATTTTGTGGAAAAAAATCACAAGGGTTTTTTGTAGAATTAAAGGAACGCTATTCAGAACTCTAATCATATCGGCTAGAACTTGTAAACTTTAATTTTTTTTTTAATAAAAGTCTAATGTTCGATATTTAAAATGAAGATAATTTAAAGAAAAATGATTTTGTGGGAAAAAGTCAAAAGAGTTTTGTGTAGAACTAAAGGAACGCTATTTAGAACTCGAATCAGATCGGCTAGAACTCGTAAATTTTTATTTTTTTAATAAAAGTCGATTTTTCGATATTTAAAATGAAGATAACTTGAAGAAAAATGATTTTGTGGGAAAAAGTCACAAGAGGTTTTTGTAGAACTAAAGGAACGCTATTCAGAACTCTAATCAGATCGGCTAGAACTCGTAACTTTTTATTTTTTTAATAAAAGTCGATTTTTCGATATTTAAAATGAAGATAATTTAAAGAAAAATGATTTTGTGGGAAAAAGTCAAAAGAGTTTTGTGTAGAACTAAAGGAACGCTATTTAGAACTCTAATCAGATCGGCTAGAACTCGTAAATTTTTATTTTTTTAATAAAAGTCGATTTTTCGATATTTAAAATGAAGATAACTTGAAGAAAAATGATTTTGTGGGAAAAAGTCACAAAGGTTTTTTGTAGAACTAAAGGAACGCTATTCAGAACTCTAATCATATCGGCTAGAACTTGTAAACTTTAATTTTTTTTAATAAAAGTCTAATTTTCGATATTTAAAATGAAGATAATTTAAAGAAAAATGATTTTGTGGGAAAAAGTCAAAAGAGTTTTGTGTAGAACTAAAGGAACGCTATTTAGAACTCTAATCAGATCGGCTAGAACTCGTAAATTTTTATTTTTTTAATAAAAGTCGATTTTTCGATATTTAAAATGAAGATAACTTGAAGAAAAATGATTTTGTGGGAAAAAGTCACAAAGGTTTTTTGTAGAACTAAAGGAACGCTATTCAGAACTCTAATCATATCGGCTAGAACTTGTAAACTTTAATTTTTTTAATAAAAGTCTAATTTTCGATATTTAAAATGAAGATAATTTAAAGAAAAATGATTTTGTGGGAAAAAGTCAAAAGAGTTTTGTGTAGAACTAAAGGAACGCTATTTAGAACTCTAATCAGATCGGCTAGAACTCGTAAATTTTTATTTTTTTAATAAAAGTCGATTTTTCGATATTTAAAATGAAGATAACTTGAAGAAAAATGATTTTGTGGGAAAAAGTCACAAAGGTTTTTTGTAGAACTAAAGGAACGCTATTCAGAACTCTAATCATATCGGCTAGAACTTGTAAACTTTAATTTTTTTTAATAAAAGTCTAATTTTTGATATTTAAAATGAAGATAATTTAAAGAAAAATGATTTTGTGGAAAAAAGTCACAAAGGTTTTTTGTAGAACTAAAGGAACGCTATTTAGAACTCGAATCAGATCGGCCATAACTCGTAAATAAAATATTTTTAAATAAAATTACCTTTTAGGCACTTAGTTTTCAAACATTGATTTTTTGCGTTTAATTGCCAGAACTATTAATATAATGGATATAGAACTCTAGAACTATTGTAAAATTAACCAGAACCCCGAAAAAATAATGTATTTTCATGATACGGTAGGTGTTATGTGAACTTGGCGCACCATATTTTAAAATTCGATTTTTTTGTATTTATCAACCGGAACTATTGAAAATACTTACAGAGAACTCTAGAACTATTGCAAAGGATGCCAGAACTCTAAAAAAACTTTTAAATATGGTGTGCCAAGTTCACGGGAATCGTTTTGGGTTGGTTCACCAGGGATGCGGTGTTGTCGCGTTGTGTACATTTTACTGGACTTTTTATATTTTAACAACTTTATCGATTTAAGCATTTATCTTGCATGATTATGCGTTAATTGTGTTTAATTTTACTTACAAAAACTTTAATTTTATCAGGACAAATTTCTTACCCTCCTTTCGCTTTCAGGAACAAAAAACAAGAGAGAGATTCTAGATTCAACAGAACCATGGTTACCGATAATTCTTTTGTTTTCCCAGCTTTCCTTTTGAACAAAAATAAATAAATTTATGTTGGCAGTGAAGGAAAAGTTACTAAAAATATCAGTTTTTTATGTTGGTGACTGGTAGGCTCAAATTATGTTTATTGGAACTTTGTTTTTACAGAGTGATTTTATTTTAGTGAGATTTGGCATTCTAAAATTATTCCACCTGATTTTGGAGTATCACAAATTTGTCCTTAACATCTAGAAATTAAAACTAATCAATTATTTTCAAGGTACAATTTAAGAAATTTATAAAATTTGTAAAATAATTATCTGGAATAAATTAAACTCATCTTGTAGTTTTGCTATTATCTTTCTATCTATTAATTTAGTTTCATAAAAAAAAATTGTTTCCTACCGAGTGATGTACACCAATTCAGTATCTCTTTTGTTATATTTATAAATAACATGCTCATTTGTATCCTGCTCCTAATACAACCGTAACAATATATACTATATATATATATACTATATGTTTTGAGTGTATGTTTTCTTGGACATCAATATTTATATGTTTATTTAAAATTTTTTGGTTTTTTGTCCGTTTTAGAATGAAACAAAATACGTCACTTTAGACCGAAACGTTAAACAATTAAAATGTTAAAGAAAAAAACGTATTTTGTTTCATTCTAAAACGGACAAAAAACCAAGAAATTTCAAATATATATAACTTGTAAGTTTCTTGGGTTTGCAGCAATAATGAAAGAGTACTCTTTTAAGTTATTTATTCCAAGCTTTCGGTTATGATTATAACCATCATCAGGGAGCTACAAATTTGTTAACATATTATATAAAATGTAATAATTAAATTAATTTGAAACTTACAACTTATTGAGATTGTATCATCCAAGATGTTAAAATCATTAAAAAAACAGCACAAAACATGTTAAAAAAACCTTTTCTTCGTGAATTGTAGTTATTAAAAACTTTCAGCAAGAAAACATTTCACCGCAAAACACACATTATATAAATGTTATTATTATTATTATTATTAAAATCGTTACTACATTCCACCGGTTGAATGTGTTAATGATGCCACGTGGTAAAACTGAATAGGTTAAAGGCATAGATATAACCTAAAATGGATGTGCCCTGTCAATACACAGAGTATACTACCGTGGGTGTGTTCGGGGAGCACGCTTTCGAGCTATGTAGCGCCAAGAGCCATATAACGCAAATGAGGAATAGTACTTGATAGCGCCAAATGGCGCAAATAGCGTGCTCCCCGAACACACCCCGTGTGTCGCACTAGCAGTGCAAGAGAGATGGAGATAGAAGGGTGGCAAAAAACGCGGGATGGCAATGTAAAAAAAATACAAAATTCAAATTAATTTTGTCTACTATAAAGTTATTAAGAAGTTTGGTTTGGAAATGAATTAGAATAATTTTTCCACGCGTAAATCTTTATTTTTTCAATTTCTAAACATAAATAAATGCAGAAATTCTACAATTAAATTATGTTTACATAAAAACTTAATTGATAATTTTTTATATGCACATTTTACTTTTGTTTGTAATTGTATATAATTACATTTATGACTAATACAACATTTGTATATGTAGACAAAGTAAAATTTTAATTCAAATTTTAAAGTTTATAAAAACTTTAAAATTTAAAAGTTATTTACTGATCTTTAAAATGAATTAATTTAGTAAATTTAGGTAGAACACGAGAACTAATTTCGTTCTTCAACTGATTGTAATAATTTATTTATTTATTTATTTATTTATTAATATCCAAACAGACACAAAGGTCTAATTACATGGATAAAATATCTTAATTAGTAGAATAACAAAAAGCAAATAATCAGCAAACAACATGGATAGGCATAAGCATAAACACTGTTACATGATATACATTCATACATACATAGACACATATACATATATGTATACTCGTATGTGTCTATACAATTTCTTTAATTCCCATCAATTACTAAAATTTACCAGCAGACTTAACATATCTCTTCGAAAGTGAGTTTGGGAAAATGACCAATCCAAATCACTCAGTGAGTTGTAATGGTTTGCCAATCGACACATGGTTGCAAGAGGCGCTTTATTGGTAGTTACCGTAGGAACATCAAATAAAAGAGAAGAACGAGTTCTCCTAGGAGGCACTTTAAATCTAATGAGGGAAAGTAATTCTGGCGACTTAATTTTATTATTTATAACTAAATAACTAAAATAAATAAAAAACGTCAACACAGTAAGTTTTCGTCTATCCTCTAATGACAATATTTTAAACTCATTTCTGAGGCGACTATTCCTCACTGTGTAGTAGTTCGGATAAATGTGATATTTCTTATAAAAAAGATATCTTAAAAATTTGTTTTGTATTTTTTCCAGCTCAAATAACGTGGTCTGATATTCACTAAACCAAATGCAAGCACCAAACTCCAACTTGGATCTAACTAAACTGTAATAAAGCACTTTAAGACTATTAATATTAGTAAACGTATTGGTTTGTCTGACTATGTATCCCAGCATCTTATTTGCTGCATTGGCAATTTTTTTAATATGTGCTATAAAAGAAAATGAGTTATTATACGTTAAACCTAAATCTTTTACTTCAAGGCAACGTGTCAGAGCCTCTTGTTCAAATCTATATTCAAATATTACAGGATCCTTCAGATAACGTTATTGTTAGAACATGACATTTGTTAATATTAAAACATAATTTATTATCTATACTCCATTCATAAATAGCATTTAAATCTTTTTGTAGATTAACACTGTCTCTTACCGTTTGAATCCGTTTAAAAATTTTGAAGTCGTCTGCAAAGATGAGACAGTCAGAATATTTTACTACATCTGGTAAGTCATTAATAAAAAGTATGAACAGTAACGGTCCCAAATTGGACCCCTGAGGTACTCCAGAATTGGCCTCAAATTTACCGGAAGAATTACCAGCATGTTTAACAATAAGTTGCCTGTTTTTTAAATAGTTTTTTATTAATTTAAGAAAGTTATTTGACAGTCCATACTTATTTAACTTAGCCAAAAGTACGTCATGATCTACTGTATCAAAAGCCTTACGAAAATCAGTATATATCACATCTAACTGAGATTTGCAATCAAAAGTTTCATATACATGATTGGTAAATAAAGAAAGGTTTGAATTAATGCTCGATCTGTTTGTGACGAAACCGTGCTGTTGAGATACAATATATTTCTCGACATAACGATATAATGATGTATAGATAATTTGTTCAAACAGTTTAGCTGGTGCACACATAACCGAAATTGGCCGATAATTTTCTATGTTCATTTTATCGCCCGATTTAAAAATTGGAGAAACTGTTGCAGTTTTCCAAAAAGCAGGAAAAACGTTGGTTCTGATAATCAAGTTAAAAATGTGTAATAAAGGATATCTTAACCATTCGTTACATGCCTTGATAATGTACGGTGGAATTCCATCTATTCCTGCAGTTTTTTTTGGTTTAAGACATTCTATGGTAAAAACCTCATTGCATAAGGAATTATCAGGTACAAAATTTATATCATAAGTAGCTTTTTGAGAAGAATATATCGAAGCAAAAAAATCAGCAAAAGTGTTAGCACAATTTTCTTCCTCTATATGAACTCCATTATAAATATAATTGTTAATATTGGAAGTTCTTCTTTTACTATTAACATGATTCCAAAACAGATTGATATAAGTAGTCAAATTCTGTTCAATTTTTTTAATATGTTTTTTTTTTCGCCTTTTTTATTAAAGCCTTTACATCCCTTCGTATTTGTTTATATTTTTCATTGTGATAATTTGATATCGACCTCACTTTTCTATATTTATTTTTTTCACCTAATAAATCTTTAATTTCTTTTGTGAACCACATAGGAAATTTCATAGAGTTTTTATATGTAACAAATTTAGGTACACATACTACATCTATAATTTTATTTAAAATAACATAAAATTGTTCCAATGCAATATTTACATCAGAGTTTTCATTTAACACATTATCCCAGTTTGCATCTCTTATATTTTCACTTAGTCTAATAAAGTTTGCTTTTTTAAAATTGTAACTAGTTTCACTAAGTTTTAGTTTTGTTGGTTTTGTTAATATGGGTATTGTAATAATAATTTCTAAGGCAGGGTGATAAGTATCTTCCACAACAAAAGGATCCGATTCTTTATTTACGTTGCAATTATTCCAATTATTTTCTGAACTGATTACCAGGTCCAACGTTCTTCCATAAACATTTCTTATGTCATTATATAACTTAAATGCATTATAATCCATAAAGTTTTTTAGTTTGTTATTTATATTATTAAGAATATTAAAATTAAAATGAACCCCAGTTATACTATAATGCAGTCTGATTGTGAAGTATAATTTCAATACAACTTTAACTAACTGTAAAATAGGCCCGTAAAGGGGATCTTGATCCCAAAAACTTGTGAAATGTTCAATTTTCTCACAGAAAAAATGATCAAGTGATTTAAAATATTTGGGTTTGAGAGATTTGAAGCTCTTATTACACTCTCTGCAACAGTACATATTTTTTAAAACATCTTTTAAAGGCTCTTGCAAAGTGTTCCTCTATTATTTTTATCAAGCAATCAAGAAAGTGAATGATGTGATTGGAGAGCGTGTGCACATTCTTTACAATTTATAGTTTTTATAATTTTCCAACAAACAAATCCAGCTATATATCCAATAATATAATTTAAATACCTATAAACAGTTGGAAATATTTGAAAATGTCTTTTTTGCTTTATTTCGTCAATGGTTTTTATTTATCTAAATCACAATTTAATGTATCTAAATTATTAATACTTTTATATGTCGAAGCGACATTCAAAATACTTGTTTCATCCTGAGCCAAACAAATGGCACTATAAGGAGCTTTTATTTCTGAGTGAATAAGCAGTCGCTTATGCTCCTTCAAATTTTATATAGTTTGTAAATAGTTTTACCCAAAAAGTTCCTTGTATTTAAAATATCAAAAATGTTATTAATTGTGTTACAAAACCTGACAGTAGCTTCACTTTGAGAAAATTCTGAAATATTTAATTCCTTATCACAATATTCAGTAGCATCAGCTACTCTATTTCTTAGTTAAAAAGCACAAATAAGCCACTACTCACATTGCTTTGGCGCTCCTTTTGCCACACTTCTTTATCTATCTTTGTCTGGTTGCTATGGTCCCATACTATCTCTTTCTAAGGCACATCCATTTTAGGTTATAATATCTATGGTTAAAGGTTAAAGTTCAACTTCATATTAGTGCTCCGAGAGTGACATTACGATCCCCAACACACCACAGAACTCAAGGACCATAAAGCGAATGAGTTGGTGTTTGGCTAATGAGACCAATTTGGCAAACAACTCATCGTAACTGAAGCGGAAGAGAAGACTGAAATGCCAAGGTCAAAGCAGTTGAAAATATTACCAGTACAACATTAAAATGAATGATTCAATATATGTATCAAATATAAAGACTTATGATCAAAATGTAAGTTGAAGACTTAGAATTTGTTCATGTGTAACATGAATTATAATACTTAAAGAAAAGGTATTTATATAACAAAAAAGTATTACAATTTAATTTTAAAACAAAATTGTTCTAGAGAGGACCCAATGCAACACCGAAAGTCCCAACAGAAGAACAGACAAGGCAAGAAGATCCCCATTATAGGCTAATGGGACCAATGGCTAATGAGACCATCTGGTTAGGTTAAGAAGTTAGATACTCATCTGTAACATTATGTATTTCAATATATCACAATTAAACTAATTAAAGAAAATTTTATTACATAATCTCACTATACCGACTCAATACAATTAAGAAAAAGGGGAACGAATTTCAAAAAAGGTAATGTCAACTTAAAGAGTTTCAAAATTGATTTGCAAACACACAACACCACAACTGTACCTAATGACAGGGTAGGGGACTCTAATTTTTATTAAAAAAATTGGCTAATGAGACCAAATAGAGACCCTGTGATCTGTCACCACGCAACAGGGGTGCAAGTGAATCCGCAATATGTATTTAAAAATCAAGAGAGATACAGTCGACAGAAGCGAACATGGTCCGCGGAAAATATGTGAACTAAAAGAGAGGTCATCGCAATCAGCCAATTACAAGCCAATGTTAACGATTGTACATTAGTAATTGTAAATATAATCGACATAATATGATCGAATTATTTTATCAATATAAAACAATTTTAGTGTTGTCAATGTGATGATAATTATCCGATTTTCAGACAATTTCACCAACCGGATAGTTTTTGAATCCAACAATTTTTCGAATATTTTGCAAATGTAAAACAGATATTGCTTTTGGAAATTTCTTGAAATTTGAAAATAGAGACATTTTTTAGGACAGATTATTGTATTTTTGGTCCAATATAATGTTTTTATTAATATTCTACGAATAAAGAAGAGAAAGGAAGTAACGTTGTCATATTTTAATCTAGCAAATAATCGCGACGGAAGTCGGCCATATTGAAGAACCAAATATGACTCATTCGAATCGTGACATTTGACATAAATAGTTTTTTCATGCTGTTTTATATATTATTTTCTGATTTAAGTAGTTAACCCAACTCTTGAATGGGAATTACTTTTCATCTGTAGGGTTCTATTTATCTGAATTATTAAAAATTAACAAAATATTCTAATGACAACCACATTGTTATCATAGACGTTCCTTTATTTTTTATATAGACCAACTAAGTCAACTATTTATAATTACCTGCTTAGAAGTTTTTAATCTAAATTTATATTCCTACAACTTTATGACAATGTATATTACTGTACAGATAATTACAAGCGGAAAACAGTTATTTTTTTTTGATAATTAATACGAGACATAAGTTTATAATACCCTGTGTGTGACACCACTGGTAACCGGAAACTTCAAGTCAGCCATATGCAAGAACCATTGCGGACATCGTCAAATCGTATTATACTCCTTCCTTTTTATTATTTATTCGTAGTTAATATTGATAGTTTCATTTTTAGATTTTTAGCAACTTTGTTTACATATCTTTTGACAGATGACACTTATGATATCGATATTTGGTTATCGATTCAAAATATCGAATGTTACTAAGAAAATACAACTACAGCGACATGGACACGCCCACTCAGGGCTCATGTTTGCTTCTGAGGACTGTATCATGGTTACGCTTTTCAACATCAATACAAAGTAAATATGAAAACATTTGATTTAAGTCCAATATCCGATCTATGATTCATTGAATTTTTATTTTGGCATATGTAAGCCATCTCCAGAAAAAGTCTCTTAACAGTGTTACTTTCCCGGTCCAAAACTCTTAACATTGTTATAATCTATTACATGATCATTGTTTATCACATGTTCCCCTAATGCACTCCTCTCGGGATGCAGTCTGCAGTCAGACCTATGGGTGGTTAAATGGTCTTTTAGCTTTCTGGATGTTTGACCAATATATATTTTATCACAACCACCACAAGGAATACTATAGACAACATCTGTCAAGGACTGTGAGAACCGTCTTGTATGCAAATTTTATATTGTTTAATGGTTTAAATATTCTACTAAGCTTATGTGTGATATCCCTTATATAAGGTAAAGAGACATATTTTAAATTTACAGCTGTGGCACCGTTTGTAGGTGTGGCAGCAACAGGTGAAGTATTACTACTAATGTCAATATTTGTATTAGTTAGGACATTGGTTGTGCTAAACAACAATTTATTCAAAAGACTTCTGGGATATGAATTATCAAGGAAAAGGTTGTGTAGGATCTTAAGGTTTTTATTATGGAAGCTACTGTCACTTATTTTTAAGATGCGATTTTTCATTTCTTTTACCAGACTTACCTTCATTGAGTATTTATGGTACGAACAATAGTTGAGGTATCTGCCAGAACTCATTGGTTTTTTATACCAATCAACGATCAAGTGAGAACCATTACGAATCACCCTTGTATCGAGGAAAGGTATCGAGCAATGGTCATCCTCTTTTTCCAATGTGAATTGAATGTATGGATTAAAACTATTGAAATACCACAACACTTCATTTACCTCATTTTTGGGTAACGCTGCAATAATGTCGTCAACATACTTTTTTATAAAAAATAGTTTGTAAGGTATAAGTATATAAGTTATAGTATCTAATATATAGTCCATGACATAGTTAGCTGAAATAGATGAAATAGGACTACCCATAGAAGTTCCAAAAGTTTGTTTGTAAAATGTATTGTTAAAGGAGAAATAATTGTTGTCAAACAGCAACGATAATAATTTTATAAAAGTTTCTAAACTGATGCTGAAATGCCCAGAAACTAAGTCCCATTTTTTACTGATTGCATCAATGCAAACGTCTAAGTACACATTACTGAACAAAGATACCACATCCAAGCTAACAATGACATACCCTTCAGGTAACTGCATTCCATTGAACTGTGAATTAACATGAAAAGAAAAGAATCTCTAATGTAATATTCATTATCAAATTCATAAGCTTTAGTCAAAATGTCAGTCAAATAATTTGCAATAGTTTCAGTAGGGGTATTAATAGAGGCTATTATAGGTCGAACACTCAATGGATTTTATGTATTTTAGGTAGAGAGTAGAATTTTTCAGCAACACCATTATAGCAAGATAATTTCTTTTTTGCCGTATCATCAATTTCTTTTTTTGTCAAATAAGGATTTTATATATCTGTTACATTTTTGTTGAATAGTAGAGGTGGGGTCCCTATTCAATTCAATGTATGAATTATCATTTCTAATAATTGACTCTGATAACTGTATGTATTGTTGTTTATCGAGAATGACAGTTACACCACCTTTATCAGACCTAGTGACTATTAAGTTTGGATTTTCTTTCAAGAATTTTTTTGTTTTACAATATAACATTCTGAAAATTGAGTTATTTGCTTTACGATTATTAACTGACTTTGTTATGACATTAACAGTTCTTGCTGTAGTGATGTTCCTGGTGTCAACATCATTAATATCAGACAATATATAATCAACATCTGCCAAAACACTTTTAATGGAGATATCAGAAGAAATCTGAGGTTCAATACTAAATTTAGGACCTAAAGATAGAAATTTCATAATGTCTTTTGGTATAACATTGTTCGAAAGATTATTTATCCATCTAGGATTGGTTTTAAGATTTTGATTTAATTCTTCATTGATAAGATTGTCAAGTTTTCTTAAATTTTTTGATTTAACATTATGAAAAACTCTACTATAAGATCTGTGCTGAAAACTAGAAAAGTGATCAAAAACATCTCTACTTGTAAGTGCTAAAATTTCTGATTTGAGAGAACTTTTAATTGACTCTATCTTTAATATAAGTTTATGATTGCTACTAATTTCAAAACTTAAAGCTTGTGTACTAACCTAAATTGTTTATCCTGTATGTTGTAAATGTCTTGTCTGTGAAGTAGATTCTGTACTGGTTGTGTAGTGTGTCTAATGTGTGGAGGTGTGAGTCCTAGTTTTCAGCATTTGAGTAGAAAAGATTTTCTGTTGTGTTCTCTTGCTAATTTCAAATTAACTCTGGACCAGGTTTTCATTATTTATATAACTACTGAGGGCCCATAGGTAGCTCTAATGTGCTGGTAATAACCCATACCTGAAGATAAAAAGACCAGGAGTCTTTGCTGACCGTTAGAAAATAACTTGTAAGTTTCTTGGGTTGGCAGCAACAATGAAAGAGTACTCTTTTAAGTTATTTATTCCAAGCTTTCGGTTATGATTATAACCATCATCAGGGAGCTACAATTTTTTTAACATATATAAAATGAAATAATTAAATTAATTTGAAACTTACAACTTATTGAGATTGTATCATCCAAGATGTAAAAATCATTAAAAAAACAGCACAAAACATGTTAAAAAAAACCTTTTTTTCGTGAATTGTAGTTATTAAAAACTTTCAACAAGAAAACATTTCACCGTAAAACACACATTAGATAAATTTTATTATTATTATTAAAATCGTTACTACCATTCCACCAGTTGAATGTGTTAATGATGCCACGTTGTAAAATAGAATAGGTTAAAGGTTAAAGTTCAACTTCATATTAGTGCTCCGAGAGTGACATTGCGATCCCCAACACACCACAGAACACAAGGACAATAAAGCGAATGAGTTGGTGTTTGGCTAATGAGACCAATTTGGCAAACAACTCATCGTAACAGGCCACCGGAACTGAAGCGAAAGAGAAGACTGAAATGCCAAGGTCAAAGCAGTTGAAAATATTACAAGTACAACCACGAAGTATAGAACACAGGAGTCTGAACGGTATCGGGTTTTTCATAGTATTCATGTACGCAATAAATATACCCCTTAGATCATATATACTAAACGTTAGTATATATGATCTAAGATATACCCAGATTATAGTTTTCTTTTCTGCCACTGGTGGCGCAAATATTCGGGACGTACCGTTAGTATTAGGGTGTGTTCGGGGAGCACGCTATTTGCGCCATTTGGCGCTATCTAGTACTATTCCTCGTTTGCGTTATATCGCTCTTAGCGCTACATAGCTCGAAAGCGTGCTCCCCGAACACACCCTTATTATTATTACATGTAAACATGTACCTGTACCATGAACTAGCACGCTAATACGGAAATTCCATATTTCTCAGAGGATTTTTTTCCACAGAGGTGTCAATAGCAACAAGATTTGCCGCGTAATAATTTAAACGAGTACTTCTTTAAGAGTGGCGCACTCTACTGGCAAAAAATCTGTCCCGTAAACTGAGGCCCTTAGATTAGGAAAGCATATGGACATAGATAAGAGATATTATATACTGAGATAGATCGGAAACTGCCATTATAACCTCGACACTAAAACGATATTCGCGACATCTCGCGTCTGGAACCAAGAACTATAAGATAAAGCGGGAAACTTAAATGTATTTAAATATTAATAGGTTTTGATTAATATTTTGATGGGAAAAATCTCCAGGTCTCTTCAATAATACACAAATATACATCTTTATGAAATATTTATTTCATTCAATAAATTATTTACATGTGCATGACAAACTCTATGTAATTCATGAATTCAAGACAATGGTTTTTCCTTTAAATCTAACCATCCAATTAATGACATGCATAGATTGCATAGCTGAAATTAAATGTTCAATTAATATTTATAAGATGTTTCTCTCTTAAAATTATTAATTAATCCCAGAGTTCCCACAGTTAAAGTATTTTAGACACAACACAAACATTAAATAAAGAACTGTTTAATAAAACTTTTAAGGTTTATTTAAAAAATTAAATTTCACCGTTAATTTAAATTAAAAATTGAATAACCGTAAAATATTAAGTTATAATTTTAAGGCTTTTATTATTTTATATATTTTAATTCAACTTACTTGTTCATCTTTAGGAATTCGATGCATTTAATATCCTGTTTTATCGGAGTTATTGCATCCAGGAACACAACATTGAAAACCCATTTTTATCTCTAATTAATCACGAATTGTAACAAATACTTCTTATACAACATAAATTACTGTAAAGAGTAACCGAACTTGACTTACTATAAACACAAAATGGCAATGAAATTCACAAAACATGAAAATTCTTTGACAGATGCGACATATGAAAGCACACCAGCGTTTTTTGCGGTTGGAACCTCAACTAATAACAATGAACTTTTATTTACATATAAGATTCCTAGCCATGGCATATGGATACCGCACTTCGCTTTATTTTGAGCTTGCGTTCTGTGACACATTTTTAGCAGCCGCCATTATTTCTGTGGCAAACAAAGCGAATACAGCGTGTGCTTTATTTGTGAATTTTTAAGTGAAAATTATTGAGATAGTGAATTATTTTTGAACTGAATAATGGTGAATTGTTGTGCTTACGGATGCCGAAGTCGCAGCGAGAAAAGGAGATAGGAATTTCATTTTACAGGTAAACAAACGATTGTATATACAATGACCTTTGTAGATTTTTCTATTTTAAAAGATAAAAGAGTTATCTTTGAGCAATTATATTTAAGTATGTAATTATTCAGTCTTTAATTCATCTAATTATAGTGTTTGGATAACGCGGTTTAATAATATTCATTCTAAATCTGCATAAATAATATATTTTCTTGCTTCAAAACAGCCATTTTACCAATGGCGTAGGTAAGCAATTTTTAAGTTTCTCCAAATAAATCTAGCTATTCATTTCAACAGGAGATTAATGCAAAAAGGACTAACTCAAAACGACAAAAGAATTATTCACTGTAAAATAGGAGAATTTTCACTAGAAAAACATGTAGGTATTTTATGAACTTTTTATTTTTTGTTACAGCCTTCCTACAGATGTAGAAAAACACAAATTATGGATATGTAACACCAAAATTAAGGATTTGGGAACCAACTAAAAACGATAGACTTTGGTCAAAACACTTTGAGGAATGTTGGTTATATAAAACTGATGTAAATTCAAGACTACATTTGCTCCAAGAAGCTGTTCCAATAATTTTTCATCAGTTGCCCACATAACTGCAACCCAGGAAGGTATGTACCTACATAACTAATAACAATAAAACACTTTGGCAGTTCTAAGTAAAACATAATTTAAATTTTTTGTGAATTGTAAATATTTATATAAAAATATTGTTTTTTCTAGGCCAAATAGAGAGCACCATTCGAATATATTCAGAGTACAGAACCTGGTCCTTCTACTTCCTCAACACAGTCATTAAACCCAACAGCTGACTGTCCTGGTTAAAAATACTGAAATGGAAGTTACTTCTAGAAACTATTAGAAGTTAAGAGAAGACTAGAAAAATTAGGGTATTGAAACAATCTATAAACAGGCTAAAAAGAAAAGTTGTTTTCCTTAAACAATTAATAACCAGTTTGAAAAATAAGAACTTGATTGATAATGAAAAAGACATTTTATTAGAAAATGTGAGTAGTGTAAATAAGCAATTGTTACAAAAAATGCAATATCTAAAAATAAAAAATACCCACTTTTCACAATTGAATAATTCAATACTCTGAGTAAACTTATAGAAAATTCAAATAAACCATTACTTTGTTCTCTTATCATTGATGAGATGTCAATTCGGCAGCACTTGGTATGGAATGGTAAAAGTTTCTACGGTTAGTCAATTTTGGGGTTGATTTGGATGATGATTCAAATGAATTAGCCAAAGAAGCTGTTGTTTTAATGATAGTTGCAATTAATGACACATGGAAGCTTCCACTTGGCTATTTTTTGTCTAATGGTTTAAATGGTGAACAAAAATGTTCTATAGTCAAACATCACTATTAATATCAGCAAATAAACAGTTTTAATTTAAGTATTTATTTAATATTAAGATAATTATAGATTAATTATGTTAATATTTTCATAACAAATAAAGATTTTTTATAATTACTAGTAAATTTTATTCACTTCCTTCCTTTGATACCAACCTATTATTTGTATCTAAGACACATACAATTATTACCTATTATGTGGGAAAAATGCATGATACAAATATACAAGATAAGATATCGCGCATGTTTGGGGCGTGGTTAGTGACGTCACTGGAGATCAGACGCCATTGTTTACATGTTATAATTTTAAATTTCTCCGGGAAAATATAAAATAAATTAATTAAAATGCGTTGTGCTGTATACGGGTGTGGTATTGACAATAACAATAAACATTTTTCGAGTGATATAAAGTTCTTTAGCTTTCCAAAAGACAAGAAAGTGCAAAATGGAAATATTTATGTAAGCTGGTTAACAATTTCAACGTAAAAATGCCCGTATTTGCTCAAAACATTTCACTTATGAACGAAACTTTAAACTTGAGTTGCTTGGATACACCCCAAAAAACTACCAACCCCTAAAAAAGGGAGCTATTCCGTCAAAAAACTTACCTTTACAAAGCAAACCTCAAAATCTTAATAAAGAAAAAAGTGCATCTCGTAGGGAAGAACACATTAATAATAGGGAAAAAAACTTAATGGAAACTGTTTTTAAAGAGTAAGTATCATAATATTATTAAATCATATTTTAAGTTGTATGATAGAATGATTGTATTATGGATAAATAAAATAGGTATTTTGTTTTTGTAGAGTGGATGTTTCTGATGGTGTTGATTACGTTGATAAGACCTACAATTTATTTGGAATTTACTATCAATCTAAAAAACAATAGACCTATATTTTTATATATAATTATACCTTGCCTAATTACTTAATTATTTTACCTAGTCTACGTCTACCATCGTTCCCTTTAATTAAATATAATTTAACAATTCTCAATTTATTTATTCTTAATTTTAAGCCATACACATGTATGATTTGAATTTTGTTTTGATAAATAATGTTAAATAACCAACAAATAAAAGTTTTAAACAATAAATTGACCAAATAAATATCAAATTCCTATATATTAACATTGAAACGCGCTATAGAATACCACCAATGACGTCACATGCGCAGATCGGACGAGTTTTGAACCGCTAGATATCATACCTTGTATATTTGTATCATGGGAAAAATGTATTGTAAACATTATGTTACGCCACTGACCACATCGACTATGTGGCAAGTGGTAACAGTTTCACGACTCGGGTTACGCGTCCTCTCTCTTTCCTTGTCTAAGCTGAGGCCATTCGCTCAACATTACGTTCAGACTCCTGTACGTGTACTCTGTAACAGAATAGAAAGGAAATTTCTTTCTATGTTAGGAACACAAAACAGTCTAACCCACAAAACAATCTAAAGTCTGGGATGTTAGACTGTTTTGTGTTCCTAACATAGAAAGAAATTTCCTTTCTATTCTGTTATAGAGTTCACACACTTGTTCTATACTTCGTGAGTACAACATTAAAATGAATGATTCAATACCTATATGTATTAAATATAAAGACTTATGAACAAAATGTAAGTTGAAGACTTAGAATTTGTTAAGAAAGAAAATTGTTTGAAAGAAAATCCAAACTTAATAGTCACTAGGTCTGATAAAGGTGGTGTAACTGTCATTCTCGATAAACAACAATACATACAGTTATCAGAGTCAATTATTAGAAATGATAATTCATACATTGAATTGAATAGGGACCCCACCTCTACTATTCAACAAAAATGTAACAGATATATAAAATCCTTATTTGACAAAAAAAGAAATTGATGATACGGCAAAAAAGAAATTATCTTGCTATAATGGTGTTGCTGAAAAATTCTACTCTCTACCCTAAAATACATAAAAATCCATTGAGTGTTCGACCTAAAATAGCCTCTATTAATACCCCTACTGAAACTATTGCAAATTATTTGACTGACATTTTGACTAAAGCTTATGAATTTGATAATGAATATTACATTAGAGATTCTTTTCTTTTCATGTTAATTCACAGTTCATTGGAATGCAGTTACCTGAAGGGTATGTCATTGTTAGCTTGGATGTGGTATCTTTGTTCAGTAATGTGTACTTAGACGTTTGCATTGATGCAATCAGTAAAAAATGGGACTTAGTTTCTGGGCATTGCAGCATCAGTTTAGAAACTTTTATAAAATTATTAACGTTGCTGTTTGACAACAATTATTTCTCCTTTAACAATACATTTTACAAACAAACATTTGGAACTCCTATGAGTAGTCCTATTTCACCTATTTTAGCTAACTATGTCATGGACTATATATTAGATACTATAACTTATGTCCTACCTTAAAAACTATTTTTTATAAAAAAGTATGTTGACGACATTATTGCAGCGTTACCCAAAAATGAGGTAAATGAAGTGTTGTGGTATTTCAATAGGTTTAATCCATACATTCAATTCACATTGGAAAAAGAGGATGACCATTGCTCGATACCTTTCCTCGATACAAGGGTGATTCGTAATGGTTCTCACTTGATCGTTGATTGGTATAAAAACCAATGAGTTCTGGCAGATACCTCAACTATTGTTCGTACCATAAATACTCAATGAAGGTAAATCTGGTAAAAGAAATGAAAAATCGTATCTTAAAAATAAGTGACAGTAGCTTCCATAATAAAAAGCTTAAGATCCTATACAACCTTTTCTTTGATAATTCATATCCCAGAAGTCTTTTGAATAAATTGTTGTTTAGCACAACCAATGTCCTAACTAATACAAAAATATTGACATTAGTAGTAATACTTCACCTGTTGCTGCCACGCCTACAAACGGTGCCACAGCTGTAAATTTAAAATATGTCTCTTTACCTTATATAAGGGATATCACACATAAGCTTAGTAGAATATTTAAACCATTAAACAATATAAAATTTGCATACAAGACGGTTCTCACAGTCAATTCTATATTTTCTAAAATTAAAGATAGGACACCAACGCTGTCATTGACAGATGTTGTCTATAGTATTCCTTGTGGTGGTTGTGATAAAATATATATTGGTCAAACATCCAGAAAGCTAAAAGACCGTTTAACCACCCATAGGTCAGACTGCATCCCGAGAGGAGTGCATTAGGGGAACATGTGATAAACAATGATCATGTAATAGATTATAACAATGTTAGAGTTTTGGAGAGTAACACTGTTAAGAGACTTTTTCTGGAGATGGCTTACATATGCCAAAATAAAAATTCAATGAATCATAGATCGGATATTGGACATTTAAATCAAATGTTTTCATATTTACTTTGTGTTGATGTTGAAAAGCGTAACCATTCTATACTATTCTATTCTTCTGGGGTGCGTTTCATGCATGTACTGGAGCTCTAGGCTCATTGTACCCCCCTGAAGTAATCATACCAGGTTCGTTTCCTTCATGTATTCTAGAATGTCCCTGATATTCGCTTTCACGATTTCCTCTGGCTCAGGAAACTGAATGCCAAAGTGTCTCTGTCTAAGCCACTTAAGGCTCGGACAGTGACATATTACGTGAAGAGGAGTTTCGTCTTCCTCACCACATTTTCTGCACAATGGGTCCTCAGCGAGTCCTATTGTGTTCATGTGTTTTCGGAGATGGCAGTGTCCTGTAAGCAGTCCCACTGCCTTTCTCAGTTGGGTTCTACTTAGGCTAAGTAGTTCTGTAGTTTTCTCCCTGGATGGACCTGTTATGAATAATCTGGATTGCCTGAGTCCAGGCAGTTCCATCCAGAGTTTCTTATGTTGTTCCCTTAGTCGTTCCTCTATTGTTTCCCTTACATGTTGGTATGAGACCCCACATGTGGGAAGAGGTCCGATCAGGGTTCCTTCTGAAGCTTCCCTGGCTAGGAGGTCAGCTTTTTCATTTCCAAGAATCCCTGTGTGTCCTGGTACCCATTCAAGGATAACCTTGTGGCGTTGTGCCAGTTCAGCTACAGTTCCTTGGCAGTGCTTCACTGTTCGTGACGCAGTGTGTACGCTCTCTATTGCTTTGAGAGCTGCTTGGCTATCACTTCTGATCCTGACAGTCCTGTTAGGGACTGTCTCGTTCAGGATGATTTCCGAGCATGTGTTGATGGCAACCACTTCAGCTTGCAGGATAGTCTCTACTGAACCCAGGTTGAGACTATACGTCTTCCCTGTATTTTCATTGTAGATTCCAATCCCAGTGCTGGTGCTTGTTTTGGATCCGTCTGTGTACCAAACGGATTCATGTTGTTTCCTAGTCTGGGTACGAGCTTCGTCCCTATCCGGAATGTGAACCGTATATGGTTTGGAAAGGTCGTAGCAGATAGGTATTCTATCTGAGGGCATGCTCAGTAATTGATTATGTTCAATCTCTTTCGAGATTGTGGAATGGTACCTAGGGATCGCCCTGCCCCATTCGTTGTTTATTTTCAGCCTGTAAGCAGCTGCCAGTGCTTCCCTTTCCACAATAAGATGTAGTGGAGGTAGTCCCAGCATAGCTTCCAGGGCCGCCGTGGGCGTTGTTCGCATCGCCCCTGTTATGGCTAGACAGGCTACTCTTTGTACCCTGCCTAGCTGTCTAGATGCTACTGAGCACCTCGCTTTATGCCACCACACAACAGAACAATAGGTTATGATGGGTGCCACCACCCTCGTATAAAGCCAGTGCATCATACTGGGTTTAAGCCCCCACGTATTGCCCACAGCTCTTCTGCATGCCCAGAGAGCTCTTAGCCCTTTATCTGTTGTGTTTCTAATGTGGTTGGAAAGGGTTAGTTTGCTATCTAGGGTTACCCCTAGGTATTTGACTTCCCCTTTAAACTTTAGCGTTTGGCCCCACATACGAAGTACCCTCAAGTCAAGGTTCCTTCTGAGGGTGAACGCTATCACGGAGGTCTTTGCTGGATTAGTTGACAATCCCTCTTGTTTGCACCATTTTTCGGTAATCCTCAGTGCCAGCTGCATTCTCTCGGACACAGTGGCCCCGAATCTACCGTTTACAACTATGCTGACGTCATCAGCAAAGGCTTGGGCATAGATACCCTCGTCATTGAGTCTACAAAGGAGCTCGTCAACCACCAGGTTCCACAGAAGAGGAGATAACACCCCTCCTTGCGGACACCCCTTAGTGGCTGAGACCATTCTCGTCTCCCCAAAGAGCGTACCTATTATTGTTCTTTCCCGTAACATATTACCAGTCCATCTTACAATGTCCTGTTCTATGCCACGGTTCTGCATGGCCCTAAGTATGGAATCGAAGGAGGCAACATTAAATGCCCCTTCAATATCCAGAAACGTACCTGGGGCTATCTCTTTATTTAAGAGTGCCTGCTCCGCTTTCAGGAGCAGCTTGTGTACCGCGACTTCGCAGGACACCCCACTCTTATACGCAAACTGGTTTCGATGCAGAGGTTTTACCCTCAAAGCACCGTCCCGTAGGTACCTGTCCACCAGTTTTTCCAAGGTTTTAAGAAAAAGGAGGTCAGGCTGATAGGTCTGAAGGAGCCCGTCTCAGCATACGTGGCCTTACCAGGCTTCGGTATGAAGACTACTCTTCCAGACCTCCAGTTCATAGGGATATAGCTCAGTGCCAAGCTAGCCCTGAGTAGTCGGCACATTGGTCCCTCGATGATTTCCCTGCCCTGTTGCAACAGTGCTGGGAAGATACCGTCTGGTCCCGCAGCTTTGTATGGGTGAAAGGATTTTATCGCCCATGCTAGTCTGGTTCTGTTCACGATTTTGTTGGCAAGGGCCCAGCTGTCCTTGGATGCCCTCCTACGGAGTGCCCCTGAACAGATGTGCCCCTGCTCCGTGACAGGTTCACATCCCGGGAAGTGTGATTTTAGAAGAAGATCTAAAGTCTCCTCACCGGTCGTTGTGTATTCCCCTTTTTCATTCTTCAGAGATCCTACCCTACCCATGGTGTCCCTCTGGAGAGTTTTTCTCAGCTTGGAGCATTCTGGAAGACTGTCAATGTCCTCACATAATTTTCTCCAAGAGTTTTCTTTGGCTTTGCGAATCGCATAGCCATATTCTCTCCTTTTAGCCTTATAGGCTTCCCAGCCATTTGTTCTTTTGGCCAGGTTAAAGAGTCTTCTCACTTCTGTCCTGAGACTCGAGAGGTCTTTGGTCCACCATACAGTGTCCCTATTAGCCCTCTTCCTTTTCTCTGGGCAGTTTCTGATATAGGAATCCATAAGATCTCCAGTCAGTTGTTCTGAGAGGAGGTCTATTTCAGCCACATTCTTTGGGGCTGGGAGGCATTCGCTTAGACCCTGCTCAAGGTGCTCCCTAAAGGAGTCCCAGTCACAAGTTCTAGGGTTGCGATATGTGACCTCCTCTTTCCCCGTTTCACAGGTTAGGTTGTAGAGGACATGCCTATGGTCGGACATAGACATCTCCCTAGAGACATGCCATCCGTCCACCCACCTGCACACCTCTCTTGTACCTACTGTGATATCAATGACCTCCTCCCGCGATTCGATCACAAAAGTGGGGTCATTCCCAACGTTAGCCACTTCTAGATTATTGCAAGCAATGTATTCCAGAAGTGACTCCCCTCTTGAGTTAATGTCTGTGCTCCCCCATATGATATGGTGAGCATTGGCGTCGCACCCCAGAAGGAGTTCGATCCCTTTGTCCCTACAATGTGTAACCAGTTCTCTCACCTCTTTGGAAGGAGGGGGACCTGATTGGTCGTAAGGTAGGTATGCCGAACCAATAACAATCTGCCTCGACAAGTTATTTCTTTTAATCTTGACTGTAATTGCCACTAGGTCTCCTGTGCACAGGTCCCATTGTGGAAAAACATCAAGATTTCTTTTGGCTACTATGCATGCCCGAGGGTGGCCATTCGTCGAATAGATCAAGTCACAGCCTCCCGCGCATGGTAACCCTTTGACCGCTCTCCCAACGACATAGGGTTCCTGCACAAGAGCAAGATCTATGTCTTGTTTGAGTAGACATCTCTGTAATACAGCCGTGGCTGCCTTACAGTGATGTATATTTGCTTGTAGTATTTTTATTTTCATTTTTTTTTTCCTACCTAGAGGTATCCCGGTTCCTTGCCCGGTACCTCTTCCGTTTCTCCCTGCACCTCGGCGGTCTCCATAGCCAGTGTCGCCGGGATTGCTGCCTTCGCAGGCAGGTCATCCGTGGCCACACGGCTCGGTCCCTCCTTACTGCAGGAAGTCTCCTCCAACTCCATACCCTCGGAGGACGGCCCAGGCAACTCTCCAGCCCTCACCACGGGTGGTTGGGCTGTCTGTTCCCCAGTCGTTCCTCCAGTGTCCGGAGTTTCCCCTTCGGGTTTTTTCCCCAACTCTTTCAGCGTTATGCTTCCCAAGTTGAGGTATAGTTTTTTCTGATGTTTTCCTGACACGAAGTCCCAGGAAGCCCTGTCCATTTTCTCATTAACCAATTTTTTTAATAAAAATTAGAGTCCCCTACCCTGTCATTAGGTACAGTTGTGGTGTTGTGTGTTTGCAAATCAATTTTTAAACTCTTTTAAGTTGACATTACCTTTTTTGAAATTCGTTCCCCTTTTCTTAATTGTATTGAGTCGGTATAGTGAGATTATGTAATAAAATTTTCTTTAATTAGTTTAATTGTGATATATTGAAATACATAATGTTACAGATGAGTATCCAGTTGCTGCACCTTGGCTCTTTTCGGATGGACCGATACGGTAGGGAACCCCAGATGGTCTCATTAGCCATTGGTCTCATTAGCCTATAATGGGGATCTTCTTGCCTTGTCTGTTCTTCTGTTGGGACTTTCGGTGTTGCATTGGGTCCTCTCTAGAACAATTTTGTTTTAAAATTAAATTGTAATACTTTTTTGTTATATAAATACCTTTTCTTTAAGTATTATAATTCATGTTACACATGAACAAATTCTAAAGCCCATATGCACCAACAGTCGATTCCAATTCAACCCACGGTTCAACCGTCAAAAACTGCAAATTTGATATGCACCAACCCAATCAGTGGTTAAATCCAACCGTTGGTTCGGATCGCCCATATTCGGCTGGTTACAAATTCAATTGATGATTCATAACCTCAATTTAATTGATATTGTCTTACTTTTTTAGTAGTTATATGATCTGTGGATATTGTAAATATACGTTCTATGTACTTCTAAAATTAATGTTTTTTATGGTATTTATATCTCCTAGATAAATAGTATTTAATAGTATTATTGGCACAAACCACTAACCTAGGGTTAATTATTTTTGATTATTGGTCATAGAAAATACAGCAATATTTTGCAGCTCTTCTGGTAGTGTATAAAATTACGTTTTACGTTGCAGGTATATTAAAAGTAATTTAAATTTCATAAAAATGGATTTATCTTCTACGTCTTCTTCTGATGATGATAATATCGAAATTATAAATGCGTTACCAGCAATTCGGTATATAATAATTATTTAGAACTTGAATTTAAGCAACGTTATCGTTTAACAAAAGCAACAGCAATGGGATTATTAAGGCGGTTTGCACATAATTTTTCTTCAATAATTTCTACCCTTTCTTTTTCTGAAAAATGCATCACCACACATTCGTCCGCCATTTTTAAGAAATAAAACAAAATTTTATAATTGCAGTGGCTATACTCACAGAACATTAATAGTGTAGTGGCTACACTGTTGGTTCACGAACCGGATTGCTATAAAATGTCAATAAATTGCTATAATGTTGGTGCATGCGAAGTTTGTTATCGTTGGTTGAAATCATCGGTTAGAGGCCAACCGTTGATTATTCAACCAATGGTTGGTACGATTGTTGGTGCATACGGGCCTAAGCCTTCAACTTACATTTTGTTCATAAGTCTTTATATTTGATACATATATTAGGTGCGATCTTTTTGACTGAGATCTCAGCTCACTTCAAACGAAGTGATCTGATATAAAGTGAAGTGAGTAAGCACCAAAAAGAACGACAAACGCGCGACCTACGATTTCTTGCTCCCCACCACTTTATTTCCGACTCAATTCTAACTGATACCCCCGCATAGCACATTCAGCATCGGTAAAGGGGAAGGAAAAATCTCAGCTCACTTCGAAGTGAGTAAATCGAAAAGAACACGCACATTACCGATGTGAGCTGAGATTAACTGAGATTTCAGTCAAAAAGAACGCACCTATTGAATCATTCATTTTAATGTTGTACTTGTAATATTTTCAACTGCTTTGACCTTGGCATTTCAGTCTTCTCTTCTGCTTCAGTTCCGGTGGCCTGTTACGATGAGTTGTATGCCAAATTGGTCTCATTAGCCAAACACCAACTCATTCGCTTTATGGTCCTTGTGTTCTGTGGTGTGTTGGGGATCGCAATGTCATTCTCGGAGCACTAATATGAAGTTGAACCTTAGACAAGGAAAGAGAGAGGACTACGCATTGGAATCAATTTATGTAACCCATTTACCAAGAACGATAAACATTTACCAGGATTGCCTAATCGGGCTGATTTGTCCGACAGCTGTGTGACGTCACTGCAGTCCTTCATTATAACGTTTACTATGGGCATTTTCCAATATTCACCGTAAATAAACCGGTCGAATAAACCGTTTTTTTTATGGTCAATGTCAGGTTCTCTATGGTTTCTGTGGAATATTGAAACGCTTTGGTAGATGACCTTATGGCCGTATTCATAGTCATCCCTTAAGTATGAGTGTGAGGGTAAGGGTAGGTTGAGGGCACTTGGGTGTTTCATAAACAACCCTCAAGATCTAAGGGTCCCTCAAGTCACCCTTAACTCAAGTGAAGACGTGACTACCCTTGAGGGCACCTTGAGAGTTTTATATTCGACAGATTTGACATATCTTATGCTCTGTATAGGTTATTATATTACATTATTGACATTTTTTATGGTAGTAAATAGGTATTACATATATAATAAGAAATAGTTATTTATGTTTAGGTAGTTTTTTATTAAGGAAGAATAGTTATTATATTTATAGACAGTTTGCATACATTTTTTTTGAAAATGGAAGAATTTGATGAACTTTTTGAGAGTGATGAGGAATTTGAAGAAGTAAATCGTTTGCCTGAAAAATATATTAGGGACATGCAGAATCCTTTGGAAACGTTTGAGGAACGAGAATTCCAAAGATGATTTAGATTTAGCAAAAACTCTGTCACCAATGTTTGACTGCCACTTGTACTACAACATCTGATTAGACATAGGGTGTGTTCGGGGAGCACGCTATTTGCGCCATTTGCCGCTATCTACTCTACTATTCCTCGTTTGCGTTATATAGCTCTTGGCGCTACATAGCTCGAAAGCGTGATCCCCGAACACACCCATAGCAATCGACAAATTCAATAATGAAGATATCAAAAACTATGTTATTATTAAAATTTGGCGCATGCTCACAACCATAGAACGGTAAGATAAGCCAGCACAACCAACATAAATGCATTAAAAACCCCGAAAACGTGTTTACTCACTTAAGGGCTGGTTAAGTGACGTTTATGAAACAAGTAAGAGGTTGAGTGCTAAGTGACCCTTACCCAAGTCTCCCTCAGTGCTCAAGTTGAGGGTTGACTATGAATACCGGCATTAGACCATATACAAATAGACGTCAATTTTCTGTCCTTGTTGTGAAGCCAAAATAACTATATGTTGTGTTCTATGACTATATGTTTACAAACAAATCCACGTTTGAATAAAACTTCTTCGGTTGTTTTCGTATATCTTCGACTGCACTGTCTCTTATAGCATGGAACATTGCGAATCATATGTAAACATTAATCTTACCCTGTTCATAAACTATTTGTGTTATTGTTTTCGTTGTATTAATTTTGGGTTAAAGTTATGATTTAAGAATTTTGATTAGAGTTAAAACCTTGTTAGGTACCTATTAAAAGACCTTCGCGCCGCTGGTATTTGTTGTTTGTAAACAGTACTGCCCACACACCTCATCCCGTAGCTCCACGAACTTCATGCGACAAAGAGAGATAATATTGGCTTCAGTATGTTGTTCAGAAAAATGACGTCACAGCCAGTCTATTTGTATATGGTCTAAGTAGATGACCGATGTTTTGACATTTCAATTTGTTTTTTTTTGTGTTCTGTGTTATGAATTTGTATTTAGATTTGTTTTATCATATTTTTGAAGTAAACGAGACTTGAGTTATCTCTTTAGATTGTTTATCATTATGATTTTATTAGCCAATTAAACAGACCAAAATAAATTGAAATAATATTAAATTTGATTTATAAATTTTAGTAATTATTTTACTGACTATTTATATTTTGAAGGACAATATTATTTCCGTTCAACATTACTTTCCCATTCTCATCAATCAAATACCGGTTTCCAAGTTTCCATTTTTTATAGAAATATTTATATTTTAAAAATACCAATCTGACACAAAACCTCGAATTATATTAAATGTTAGAAAAAACACCGAAATTCCAACCCAAAAACCTGGTAGTTGCGGTGCTTGACCGGTAGAGTTACCGGTGAATTTAGAAACACTCACAAAGTCAGGAACGATTAATTTTGGAACGCTTTGGTGTGCAACCGGTTGACCCCGTGGCATTCACCGGTGAATACTGGAAAATGCCCCATATAAATGCATGGAAATAATAGGAATTAGACAGTATTTTTATGATTTCTGTAATACTAACGTACCACTATTTGGATTTTTAAGATTAAACACTTATAATTTATAATAAATATTCTCATAAAATCGTTTTAATACGACCGAGGACTGCAGTGACGTCACGTGCGATCGATTTTTTGGCGAACGTACGTCTTATGGGATTAAGCAATCCTGGTAAAATGTTTATTATTCTTGCCCATTTACCACCAAACTAATGGCGGACAATATTGACATAGGCGTATCATACGATTTTTCTTATACGATTATTAAATAATCATTTTCATTATTTCGTATTACAAATCTAATTTAAAAAGTCTTTAAATATGTACTGCTCCAAAAAAAACAACAATCATTTTAAAACATATTTATTTAATAAATATTACAATTTTAATCTATTTTATCTATTTTAAATATATGTTTTTGTTCCACGCCACTGCAAAACTATTACATCTATGAGAAAATAATAACAATTAATTGAAAAATAATCTTTAAAACTGAATGAAAACAATTTTCAAAATGTATGTACAATTAATTTAAGTTATCATACATAACATATGTGATTTAGTTAAACATCTATTACCTGAAAGCTGTAATATTAATAAAAATAAATTTCAAGGAAATAGTTTTAAAATACTTTTTACCTATGAAATGAAATTCCTTCCTCTTTTTTAGCACTCTGACTGTTGCACTTATAAACTGCACAATTAACCATTTTAAAATGTCTATTCAGGTAATTAAAAAAGGTGAAAATTAATAAAAAAATCTAAAAAAATACAATTCGACGTTCCAAATTTGTTTACCACCAAACATATTATGTCAAACGTTTGAAAATTGGCTTCAATCACACGCATAAGGTTTTCATTGCCATGCGCTGTCCTCTCTCTTTCCTAGTCTAAGAGTTGAACTTTAACCTATTCTGTTTTACCACGTGGCATCATTAACACATTCAACCGGTGGAATGTAGTAACGATTTTAATAATAATAATAATAAAATTTATATAATGTGTGTTTTACGGTGAAATGTTTTCTTGTTGAAAGTTTTTAATAACTACAATTCACCAAGAAAAGGTTTTTTTAACATGTTTTGTGCTGTTTTTTTTTGATGATTTTAACATCTTGGATGATACAATCTCAATAAGTTGTAAATTTCAAATTAATTAAATTATTACATTTTATATAATATGTTAACAAAATTGTAGCTCCCTGATGATGGTTATAATCATAACCGAAAGCTTGGAATAAATAACTTAAAAGAGTACTCTTTCATTATAGCTGCAAACCCAAGAAACTTACAAGTTAGCTCCTAACGGTGAGCAAAGACTCCTGGTCTTATATATATATATATATATATATATATATATATATATATATATATATATATAATTAAATTTCTGTTATTTGCCGACTAATAGGTATTAAACCAGAATTCTTTGGGGTAAACGGCAATGTTTTTTAAGAAAACTCTTTTACTTGTTTTCCAAGCTTTCGAAATACATTTATTTCATTTTCAAGGAATAAGTGCGAGTTAAAACAAAATTGGTGTTAACAACTTGGTAAATATAACATAAAAAAACTATTTTAACTTTAATTTGGAATTTAAAAAAATTTTTAAGTCAAATTATTTATAAAACAAAATAACGTCATAAAATTAATAAACAACTTAATTGCTTACGATAAAATTTAATAATAAAAGAGTAGAAAAAAATAGGTTATAATTTGATTTCTTCTTTTATAAAAAATGTGAATTTTGATTAAAATTTACTAAATATTTAATTGTTCTATGATAAAAAATAACGATATCTTATTCTTTTTTATAATTTTGAATTAAGCTTCTAAAATGTCATTTAAAAATCAAAAAAATAAAAATGTCAAATAGATGTCATGAATTTTAGGTATTATTTAGATCTTTATTTGTATGTTTATCCAAAGATAGCAGATAATAATAAATGGTCCTATTCAGCAGAAAGAGCAAAATAACGTTTACGCTACGTATCGGTAGCGGAGCATTTGCTACTTCTGCTGGATGAACCGCTAGGTGACGTCACTGACGTCTGTCATCAATTTTAAATAACAAAGGTTAGCCTCTTTTCGATTCATCCTATCCTTTTGTTAATTTTTAACGTTTTATACATAGTGTTTTAAAAAATGAATAACAATTTGCTAGTTTTTTTTATTATTGGATGAGCAAATCCAAAGAATTAATATGAATATTGTGGGAGAAATTGTTAATGATTTAGCACAACCATTATATGATGATGATGATAATGAGAGGGGAATTGTACCAAAAAATGAAAATTTTTATGAAGTTACAATTCCATTATACATGGGGGATTTATTTAAAGAACATTTTCGAATGTCCAAGGCAGCTTTTGAAGTAAGTACATATATAGCCAAAGTCAAAATAATTTGCAGTAAATATAGTACTGTTGAAATTTTAGACATTATTACAAGTTATTGGCAGAATAGAGGACAGTATTTGAAATAACTTGGAAATGCATCGTAATATTTAACATTTTTTATTAAACTCGTAAATATTGAAACCAATGTCAAAATATATCAAGGATGACGTAACCATGACAACACAGTCACAGATTATATTAATCAACGACTACTATAAGAATAACAAGGAGTTTGTATCATTCGTCCCTTCCTAGATTTCGTCGATTAAACGCCGAGGGGGTTTAACGGAACGCTGGCTGCGACGAAGGGACACTGGTGGAGGTGGAAGGACACTGGGTGTGGCAGATAATTGTGGCTCGAGGACAACCGGAGATGTAGGTTGCGGTGATACAAGTTGCTCTTGTTGAGAATGTTCTGAGTGTGGCTCTGGAGTGATTACTATTGTAGGTTCCTCGGGTGTTTCAAATATTGCCGTTGGGGACGAAGACTCCGGAGACATACGTGGACGGATATGATCAGCATGTCGATTTTTATTGCCACTTGGTGTCTCCACTACGTAGGAGTATCTGTGTTTGCGGGATGTTATTGTTGCAGGTTGCCATTTTTTTTTCCAAATGCGTTTTAATGTAGACACTCTCCGGGGGAATAGTTAGGAGTAGTGGAATCAATGTTTCCCATGATTTGATTATACTGAAGTTCTCTTCTTTTGTCAGGGCGGATATTAGAGAGAAGGCAGTTTAATCGACGTCCAAACATTAGTTCTGCTGGTGCCTTCCCAGTTGTACTATGAGGGGTATTCCGATAGCAGAATAAAAATTCAATAAGGCGTTGTCGAATATCTTGATCCCCTTCACTAGCCGACATTCTGGTCTTGAAGGTTCTCACGAGTCTTTCCGCTAGACCGTTGGTGCGTGGATGGTATGGCGAAGCTCTAACGTGGTGGATGCCGTGAGTTTGACAGTATTCCTTAAATTCGTACGACGTGAATTGAGGGCCATTGTCAGAAACAATAATACGGGGAAGACCGAATGTGCAGAAAATGTCATCTAGGCTAGAAATTAGGGTCTTTGTTGTGATATGTTTAAGCGGCTTGACTTCAATCCATTTTGATAATGCATCACACAGAACAAGCCAGTAAGTTCCTTCAAAGGGACCAGCAAAATCTACATGAATCCTTTCCCATACAGATTCAGGAATAGACCAGGAGAAAATCGGAAGTTCTGGATTGTTAGGACGGTTTTCTTGGCATCTTTTACACCTCTTGGACAAAAGTGTCTATGTCATCTTCAAGTGAGGGCCACCATACATAGAAACGGGCTAAAGCTCTCATAGCAGATATGCCTGGGTGCCCAAGGTGTAGGTATTTTAGGACGGAACGTCGGGAAACAGTCGGAATTATCATTCGTCCCTGCCACATGAGGATGTGGTTTTCAATGGAAAGTTCGTTTTCTTTTCTTATGAAAGTGATTTATGTCGTGATCGTATTGTATATCGCGCCAACCAGTTTTGATATATTGTGTAACTTGTTTCAAAATTGGGTCTTTAGATGTTTGGAGTCTGAGTTCATCCTCAGTGAGGTGGAGGTCAGAGAGTTTGTTCCCGAACAGGTGTGACTCAATTCTGTGTATGCGGCGTTCAATGAAAGATGGTTTTGTGTTCGTATTTGGTAATCTGGAAAGGCAGTCGGCCAAAATGTTGTTTTTACCCTGTTGATAACAAATATCATAACTGTAACTTCCAATTAATAGGGCCCATCTGATTAAGCGATTGTTGACTAGTTTAGGAAGATTACGCCGTGGTCCCAAGATGTGGATCAAAGGTTTGTGATCCGTAACCAAAGTAAATTTGATTCCACGTAAGTATTGGTCAAATTTTGTAATCCCGAATAGAATGGCGAGTGCTTCACGGTCTATTACAGAGTATTTGCTCTCGGCAGTACGAAGTTTCCTCGAGGCAAATGCTATTGGTTGTTCAGTATTCCTATCTTTATGATACAATACGGCTCCTATACCTTTTTCGGAGGCGTCACATGCGAGAAAGAGAGGTCGTTTTTCGTCTAATGCGATCAAGGGTTTTGATGCTGCGATGCAAGCTTTAGTAGCTTCGAAAAGACGAGATTCGTGATCAGTCCAGCGCCACTGACGTTTGCCAGTTAGTTCATGAAGATCAGCGCACAAGCCATGAAGGTGGGGAACAAAACGTTCATAATAATTCTTACTAAACCAAGGAATGCTCTTAACTCCTTTGAATTAGACGGTTCCGAGGCTTTGGTAATGGCGTCTATTTTTGATTCTGTTGGTCTAATACCATTTTTATCCAGTGTGTGTCCAAGGTATTCAATTTCTTTCTGAAGCAAAGAACACTTCTTCAAATTAACTTTCAAACCTGCATTCTGTAGTCGGTCAAATACAGTAGTGAGTGTTTGTAAATGTTCCTCAAGGGTCTTTCCAGTGAGAGCGATGTCGTCGAAATATACTGCAACGTTGGGGATGTCGCCGAGTAATTTGTCAAGGTAATGTTGGAAAATTGAGGGGGCGGTTGATATTCCAAAAGGCATTCTATTATACTGGAAATATCCTTGTGTGTCGATAGCGTCAGGTACTTTTTTGAGTCCGGGGCAACTTCAAATTGAAGGTAGGCGTCTTTGAGATCTATTTTTGAGAATATTCTGCCGTGTGCTAGTGTTTGGCGTAGTTGATCAAATATTGGTACAGGATGTAAATGTTTGATTAGGACAGGGTTTAGTGTGCAGCTGTAGTCACCGCAGATTCTGACTTGGCCTGTAGGCTTGAGGACGTTGACTGTTGGGGTAGCCCATTCTACCGGTGTTATGTTGGGGTCAATTTGTGTGATAATGCCTTCAGAGACTAGGCGATCCAGCTCGATTTCTATGTTCTTCTTCATGCTGAATTTAATAGGTCTTGCAGGTAAATGTACAGGAGTTGCGTCTGGTTTAATGTATATATTTACTTTATAATCTTTTACCTTGCCCAATTTGGCGTCGAAAAGTTGAGCATGGTTTTTGATTATTGTATCAAGTGTTGTCGAGTTAGAATTTTTGATAGAAAAGACGGGCTTTGGAAATTTCATCCCGAACTTTTCGCTCCAATGTAAGCCAAACAGCATCGGTTTGGCGTGTTTCATTACCACGACTGGTAGTGTCCTTTGTTTCCCGTCGACCGTAACGGTCACGTCTGCAATGCCTTTCGATTTCAATTTGTTGTTCCCGTAAGCTGTGAGTTTAGGAGGGTGTGACAATGGTGGTGATCCTATTTTTTTCCAAAATCTTGTGCTTATAATCGAAAATGATGATCCTGGATCCCAGTCCATTGTACAGTTTGAGTTATTTATCGTTACATTAATTCTCTTGCAGTCTCTAGTAGGGAAGTCTGCAACGTTGTTGACATTATAGCTGTTGTCATTGTCACTATCATCTGTCGAGGCATCTGAAGATGTAGATGAGTATGTTCGTCTAGAGATTCTTTGTAGTCTGCGTCCTGAGTTATGATTGTTGTTACGTCCTGGGTTATGTCTTGTTTTAGATGGAGCAATGTAGGCTCTGCCAGTCTTAATACAACAACTTTCGTAATGTCCTTCTGCATCACACTCCTTGCAGATATGTTTATTTGCAGGGCAGTTGCTGAAATTGTGTCTCTCTCGATTACCGCAACGTAAGCATTGTTCAGCATAAATCTTCCGCGGTAGTTTCGTATTTGTGGGTGTGGTATTTTGTTTGGGAGGCGTTTTCTTAATCCTGTTCACACTTGGGCCAGCGATGTCACGTTCGGCCTGTTCCCGCGACTGGGCGATTCTAAATAGTTCTGTAAATGTGACCTCTTCTGTTACACCATCGTGAATCTTATACAAGTCGGGCCACTTTTGTTTCAGGTCAGTTTCGAGTTCTGTGTGGTTTAATCCCGTGGCGAAACGATCCCGTAATTGTCGTTCTAGAAGATCACCGGTATATCCGCAATCTGTGCTAAGATCTTTGAGTCTGTTGACGTAGTGCTCCATAGTTTCGCCTTCGTCTCTGATGCAACTCCAAAAGTCAGTGAGTGCGCGGTAGCGAGTTTTTTTTATTCGAAATAAATCCAAAAGTTTTGTGCGTATGGCGTCATAAGAACATGTTTCAAATGTAGGTGTCAAACCAATTCTTACCTCGCGGAAGACTTGGGGTGTAAGGCAGTTTAATAATAGGTCTTTTTGCATCGCTGTGTCGATGTTGTGTATTCGACATTTTGTTTCGAATAAATCTATGAAATCATCAACTCTGCATTGTTCAGGGTTAAGTTTGTCCATGTTGAAGTTCTTAAATATTGTCATTTTGTCTTTTGTGTCGTTCTGTCCTTTGTCTTGATTGTTGTTCCCTTGTTTGGAAGCCAACACCGTTAGGATCTGTGTGATCTGTTCCTGCTGCGTCTGTTGAGCGAGCAGGAATGCTTTGAACTGTTCTGCGTTCATTTTGTGTTTTTCGTTTCGGCTTTTAACTCGTCGCCAATGAAATAACTTGGAAATGCATCGTAATATTTAACATTTTTTATTAAACTCGTAAATATTGAAACCAATGTCAAAATATATCAAGGATGACGTAACCATGACAACACAGTCACAGATTATATTAATCAACGACTACTATAAGAATAACAAGGAGTTTGTATCAGTATTCAACATAAAATACCATTAGAAAAAAAACTCCTGTTTATGATTTGGGTTATATCTAAACCAGAAAGTTTTTTCGCAGCTGGAGATCGATTTGGGATGGCACGAAGTACAGCCCATATTGTATTTGTACAAATAGTGGCTAATGTGTGTACTTTATTACACGATTATATAAATTGGCCAGTAAATTTTAATATGATAAAACAGGTATAAATTGTTTACTTGGACGTTTATAAATATGTACAACATGTATGTTATAGGGATTTCACGCCATTAATGGAATACCTGGCACCGTAGGTGCAATAGATGGCTGTCATGTGGAAATAAAACAGCCAAACCATAATGCTAATGATTATTTTAATAGAAACAGTTACCATTCTATAATATTACAAGGTATTAATTAGATATATAATAAAATAAAGTAAGATTAATTTCAATTATTTTAGGTACCTGTGATCATAAAATGATGTTTATAGATGTCTTTGTTGGTGTGCCTGGCCGTGTACATGATGCACGTGTATTCAGAAATAGTCCTGTATATAATGAAATCCATAATCTACCTCAAAATCTTCATATACTTGGAGATTCTGCATACCCATTATCTTTAAACGTAATGACTCCCTTTAGAGATAATGGTCATTTAGACAATGTCCAAAATAATTTTAATATTAGACACAGTTCAACAAGAGCTGTAATTGAACGAGCCTTTGGTCGCCTAAAAGGCAAATTCCGAAGATTGAAATACCTAGACATTTTCAATCCCGATGTTGGTTGTGAAATAATAACAGCTGCATGTGTTCTGCATAACTTTATTATTTTGGAAGATGCAGAAGATGTAGAGGAATTTCAACCTAATGAAGGAATATTGGATGAGTATGATGGTGATCATCACATAAATAGAAATCTTGCAGTAGAAAAACGAAATAACATAGCTGAACAGTTGATGCTAGGAATGTAATTTATATTTATTTGTACATGTTAAATAAACTACCTTTTAGAACATACATTTTTTCCAAAATAAATTTCAGCAATGATATATATTTACAATTAAAGTAACTAAACTAAAGTTATTTTATTTTTACTAAATTTTCTTATCAATCTAACTATGCTATACTATAAAATATAAGTAAGCAAATCATTCATTTTGTAGCCAGTTTTGTAAGATCTTATTCCGCTCATTTTGAATCAGATTCTGCTCGTGTTGAAGTTTATTGCTTTCTTCAATGGCTAGCCTAATAAGTTTTAGTTCTTCAACTCTTTTATCTTCCACTTCAACTAGCTGTTTTCTAAAAGTATATAAATGTTTGTTTCCACCTTTTTGATTTTCTTTTTCTTCTAAAAACATCTTTTTCCTTTTTAAGGAAATTGGTATATTTTGAGACGGAGTGGTGGGATTTTTCTGTTCAGGTAAGTTTGAACAGGAAGATGTTGACGGGGTATCAATAGCAATTGCATAAGAGGGAAGATGAGGAACAGGGGTGACATCAGGTTTTGTCAATGAGGATATGGTGATTGGAAGATTTAAAGATTTATCTTTATTGTATATATCTTGAAAATCTTCAAAGTATTGCCAACAAATTCTGCCACGCCCAGTTGATTTTTTATTGTCCACAAGTGTGGTGTACGTTTTTTTTAAATTTCTCCACTTCCTGTCAAGATCCTGTTCAGTAACGACATAACCATTTTTAAAGAAGTTGTCTTTTATTGTACCCCAGAGAGTCCGCTTTTTTAATTTTGGATTACGAAAATGTTCCTGTTTTTCTTTGTAACAGGAAATTAATAATTTCGTAGTTGGTTCCGTCCACTTAAATATATTTTCTTTTTCTTCCAAGTCTTAAAAACATATGAAAGTATGACAAATTGACAAACCACAACAATAACATGTGTTTATGATACAATTTTACAACACTTACCAGCAGATTCGTTAGGTCCAGCGTTGTTTCTTGCTATTTCTCTATCCACAACAAATTCTCTAAAAAAATCAGCATCTAAAAAATAAATTAAGGTTATATAAAAAAGTTTCTTGTTACTGCAATATAAAATCTTCATATGTCTTACCATCTTTTAATCTCTCGTGTATTTCTTCTGTGGCTTCGACTGTATACAATGCATTTTCAAATTCATATTCGCTCGAAATCATCTTTTTCCCGCTATATTTGCAACAAGCTACCAAAAGTGAGCACACTTTTTTTACGCTAGATAAAATGGCGACCGCTCCGCTACCGTTCCTCAACTTGTTGACAGGTAGCAGTTGTGCCAGCAGAAAAATTCGTAACGGTTCCGTAACTGTTTAGTCTGCTGAATGCGACCATGTCACTCAAGTTTTTATGGTCACTTTTTTTATTCATAATATCATTGTCTTGTGATATAGATGCCATTTCCAAAAAAAGTCTTTTTTTAGTGTTAAATTGTATATCTAAAATATTAACAGAAGCATAATCAATAAGATGGTTATTATTTATGGAATGTTTAGCCAATTCACATCTTTCAGGATGTAACCTTGTATCACTCTTATGTAATGATAAACGTTGTTTTAATCTTTGACCAGTTTGACCTATGTATTTTTGGTCGCAAACAAATCAGTCAAAAATTTTTAAATCATATTGTTTTTTGAGTTTTTATTTTTATAATAAACATGTCGAATTTATTACAGTTTTTTTACAAAATTTTACCTATAATCTCACCTAGATATACCTTGAAAATGAGCCCATAGAGGTTCGAAAGCTCGGTAATTATATTCTAATAAGAGTACACATTGGTTTTATTGCCACATCCCCAAAAACATTCTGATTGTATATATATAAAATTAAGTTTTTTTGAGGTGAGCAGTCAATTATAAAAGGGCAATTAATGAAAACTCTTTATGTTCGTGAAGCTTTCGAAAATGTTTATTTTCTTCTTCAGCACAAACTAAAATTATAATAAATTTGTAACATAATATTATAATAGTTTAATTAAAAACTTACTATCGTGAGGTTAAATAGTTTTTGGCTTCATAAATGCGCACATTATAAAAATTTCTACTAAAATACAAAAAATAATTAATTAAACTATTATAATGTTACAAATTTATTATAATTTTAGTTTGTGCTCAATAACAAAATAAAATTTTTCGAAAGCTTCACGAATATAAAGAGTTTTCATTAATTGCCCTTTTATAATTGACTGCTCACCTCAAAAAAACTTAATTTCATAATATATCAGTCAAGACTACCCTTCTTTATATATATATATATATATATATATATATATATTGAGACGAAGTTTTATTATTATAAAAAATTTATTCATTAAAGAAAATATTAATTTCAATAAGAATGTGTATTATGATGATTAAATCAAAAACAAAATCGTTAAGTCAATTAAAAGCAAAATAAATAATAAAAAAGTAATCACATTACATAAAAATAATCAAAATCACCATTAAAAAAAAATAAATAATAATGAAAATATAATTCTAAATGTAAAATAAAACAAACGAACAAATTATAAATTTTTTGTAAAATATTTTTCTGTTAAATATATAAAAGGATTTTCAAAGATCTACAAAAGTGTATAAAAAGTTCTTCTACGAATAACACTTGTGCATATGTGTGACGTAAAATTATCAGAACTACGACTGCTAACATCGCGTGTTTGAAAAGTTAAAAAGTTTCCATGAACTCCAAAACTTTAGAAGTGCACCTGTGCCTGTGTGACGTCAAATTATCAGAACTACGAGTGCTTGTACACACCATCGCGTGTTTGAAATGTTTAAATTCCTCGAACTCCAAGAGCTTAGAATAGCAGGTGCACGTTGTGACGTATGAGTTACTCGGAAGTATATCGGTCGAATTTATGACTTCAAGCCTCAGTGATAATATAATTTGAGAGCTTTTCCGACCATAATAAATTATAAAAAAATTATTGAACATTAAAAATGATTATTGTATATATTATGTAAAAAAGTTGTTTGTAAAATATAAGTAGTTAGTTAGAAATAAGCAAATTAAGAAATAGTTCCTTCTGATTGGTTCTCGTGGAGTTTTTAAATGAAGCATTTTTATTGGTCAGAGAATAATGAGAGAGGGATCTCAGTCTTTACGTAAAAGAACCAGTCAGAAAGAATAAAAGGAGATTCAAGCCTAATTTTAAGAGAGTCAAGACCCTTTATACAAATATTCAAGTCTCGTTTTAAACTTTCAACAAACATTTAATATTTAATTTTAAAAAACAACTTTCACAACTCAACACTCAAGTTTAATTTTAAAAAGATTCAAGACTCATTTTCAAAACATTCAACAACAGTTATAAAAATATTCAACTCGAAATTTACATTTTTAAAAAAGACTTTGATTAATCATAAATTTTATTAACTTTATAAGTTAACAGTATTCGACTTTGAATAGAAAATAAGTTTGTTGAATCAAGCAGAATCATTTTATAATATAATAGTTCCAAATGTAATTTTAATGATACAAAAGTTAGTATCAAATTAATATAAGAAGCTTGACTTACCTTATATCAGAAATAATCCTAGTATAAAACTTTGTAACACACCACTTGTAAAAAGGGAGTCTTATCAACCAGTAAATTGTATAAAAAAAAATCCACAAGTAAACAATAATAAATTCTACATCGTAAGAGTTTCTGTCTTTAATTAAACCATTGGAAGTTCTACATCCCACGTGCTCACCAGTAGAGAAGATAGACCACCAGTTCCAGCGACACCTACATGTGAATGGCGAAGACTCGAGAGACAAAGTTAAAAAAAGGTACCGTTATTTGATTTGTATTAAGTGTGCGTATAAACTGTTTTAAAGCGATAATAATTATTAGCCGCTAGAGAACATTATACTACTTTATTGTAAAGATTTTTGAATTTCATTTTGATAGAAAATTTATAATTTGTTTGAGCGTAAATCTGTGGTGAAACCTGTACGACCTGAGATATAATTTTTCGATTAACGATAGTGTCTATTTTCAAGAAACATTTAATTTTATTTGAGCTAATCATCATTATACAACATATTATTTAAGGGGCTAAAAAACATTATTATTGTAGTAAAAAAAAAACTTCAACAATTGCGTCAAATCAAATAAAAACAAACCACTAATAATATCATGTCAAAATTAACGTGAATTTACTAAAATAACATTCAATCATCAGAAAAAATTAAAATAACAAAACAAAAAAAGAAAACATAAGAACCCAACAACAAATAAAATAATAAAAACATAATAATATATGTATGAATAATGGTGCTTTCCAGGACCAAAACTGCGGACTAACGGTCAATTCCAAGACATTTGGTCAATACCAGGACTGTCCTGGAAGGGTTTTATGACTAACGATACTTTCCAAGACACATCGGCTGATCGTGTACTTCCAGGACATTTTAAAATTTTTATGTAAATTTAGAGTAGGGAATTACTTTAATTATTATATCACCAGAGACATAAGGGCTCATTGAACGACTTTAACCTAGGGGTGGGCCACAATAGATCTTTTAGGTCGCAGTGGAAGCGACGTTGAAGGACAACTCACATTAAACCTAACCTTAATTGAAATGGAAGCTTATACTGAAAGTAAGTTTGTTTATTATTATAAATGTTAATAGACATGCACTTATTCAGCAATTGGCTATTTTCTGATGGATAATGTTATACAGCAGGTTCTACCTGCGTAAGTGACCAGTGTTGGCTATTGGTGAACATTCCGATGGTATGTGTTGTATGGTTTCCGGCGTCTGTTGGTATCGTCTACACTTGTCTGATGTAATAGTCCGATCTCTAATAACAAATTTCTTGTAATTATTAGTGTTAATTACTTGATCCTGAATAGACATAAATCCTTCGGTCTTTGAAAATAAGGTACCGTCAACAAGCCACCGATTTGATGCAACTTTGTCAATGTGTGGCCATCGTAAATTATTTAAATGAATGTTAGAAAGATAAACCAATATATTCTCATAAAACTTTATTTTTATTCAATTTTTAAAAACTAATTCGATTGTTTTTAAGAAAAAGTTAAGAAAGTAAGGGGGTTAGCCGTACCTGCTCCAATTATAGTTTTGACACAACAAGGAATGTTTAAAAATAGCTACAGAAATAATATTTATTATTTCATCATAACATGATTATTGTTAATTCTAATAAGTTATATAGCAGCTTAAATTCTCATTTGAATGATCATTGAGCGTAGTAGACATTGTAACGTTTCAAATGTTGCGGTTTAAGTGATATGATTAAAGGACAAAATCAAAATTATTTATTAAGAGAGATATGATAAAAAGACAGATCAACAATTGGGTATATATTCTTGAGAATATATTCTGTGTGATAAATGAATACGGAAAATTCCAAAAAATGTCCTGGAAGTACACTATATATACCTGAATAAAAATCCACTAATTGTTTTTCCAAAAACACACATTTATTAAAATGTCATTGTAAGTACTTTTATTAATTGTCGCATCAAATCCGACAGATGTTCTAGAAGTATACAATATTATAGCTTAATATAACCACTGAGTATTTTTTGAAATTTGGAGTAGCATTAGAATGTCAACGTTTTATATGGTTAAAACAGCCCATTGCATACAGGCTGTTTCACGAGGACTTAACACTATCTCTAATTATATTTGGGACTACTTCCTCGATTTCTATAAAAAAATGGCACAGATGGAGAACAAGTTATGGTGGGTTAATATAGGTCCATCAAGGTAATTGGTGCTGGGTCATAAACTTTTTTTGGATAGTTGTAAAAAAAAATCTGAAAAGTTCAAGCCTAAAAATGTTAAACATCTTCATTCTTTTAATTAAACAATAAGACCGGAAATAAGGACAGTTTATCATTATTTATCTAAAGTCATTCATGAGCGTTTTTGATATATTAACAGTATTTAAAAATATTGATTATTGCGGTATTATATTTCGTAAGCGTAGGCCCTGTTATTTATCCTTTTATTTTAGCGGGCTGAAACGGTATTTGGTATAACAAAAACTACTGCACGTGGTTATACATCTCGGTGAATTCAAACTTAACATTAGTCGTACCAACACAGAAACGCAGCAAACTCCGGGTCAAAAAACCGGAGACGCTGACTAAAGAAATATTAAGCCTCATTATAGTTCTGACAAGGACAATGACGGGCTTCCTTACCGGACACTGTACCCTGAGGAAGCACATGCATACAATCGTCATATATAGGGAGGAAAGTATCTGTCGGTTGTTTATTAAAGGGTAGGAAACAGCTTCCAATATTATTTTCGAATGTGATGCATTATTTTATTGGAGATATAGACTCCTAGGACTAGAATATTCAAATGATGACTTCTCCAGGAAGGACCTAGTAAAAAAATGTTATGCCTGATTAAGTGTACTGATCTCCCCGCATAAACGCCACAACTACTAGCACAAAAAGCATAAGGGCTGAGGTGCCGAGGACTCTAATCCTCTGAAGGTTGGTGCCGAACTAATCAATTAATCAATTTTACTTTTATTACATCAATCGATCGACTGAAGGAGTGAAGAAACTACAGAAACTCTTATTTGAATGAGCCTAATTATATTCGAATCGATTAAACTTGGTCCAATCTACAACGTTTTAAATGTTGCGGTTTAAGTACAAACCAAAATTCAATTCAAAAGACAAATTAACATTAGAGTAAAATTATTGAAAATATGCCTAGTGTAATGAATGAATATAAAAATGCACATTTATTAGAATGTACTATTTTTAATTGTCAAATCGGGCCTGATTCCACAAATGTCCTGGAACTACACTATATATAGCTGAATCCAAAACCAGTGAGTATCTTTCAAAATTTCGAGTACCATTAAAATGATTAAAATGCCAACCTTATATATGGTTAAAACAGTAAAAAAGAAAGGGGGTTAGCCGTACCTGCTCCAATTATAGTTTTGACACAACAAGAAATGTTTAAAAAATAGCTACAGAAATAATATTTATTATTTCATCATAACACCTTTTGATGATTATTGTTAATTCTGATAAGTTATATAGCAGCTTAAATTCTCATTTGAATGATCATTGAGCGTAGTAGACATTCTAACGTTTCAAATGTTGCGGTTTAAGTGATATGATTAAAGGACAAAAACAAAATTATTTATTAAGAGAGATATGATAAAAAGACAGATCAACAATTGGGTATATATTCTTGAGAATATATTCTGTGTGATAAATGAATACGGAAAATTCCAAAAAATGTCCTGGAAGTACACTATATATACCTGAATAAAAATCCACTAATTGTTTTTCCAAAAACACACATTTATTAAAATGTCATTGAAAGTACTTTTATTAATTGTCGGATCAAATTCGACAGATGTTCTAGAAGTATACAATATTATAGCTTAATACAAACCACTGAGTATTTTTTGAAATTTGGAGTAGCATTAGAATGTCAACGTTTTATATGGTTAAAACAGCCCATTGCATACAGGCTCTTTCACGAGGACTTAACACTATCTCTAATTATATTTGGGATACCTCCTTGATTTCTATAAAAAAATGGCATAGATGGAGAACAAGTTATGGCGGGTTAATATAGGACCATCAAGGTAATTGGTACTGTCATAAACTTTTTTTGGATAGTTGTAAAAAAAATCTGAAAAGTTCAAGCCCAAAAATGTTAAACATCTTTATTTTTTTAATTAAACAGTAAGACATTAGAGTAAAAATTATTGAAAATATGCCTAGTGTGATGAATGAATCTAAAAATGCACATTTATTAGAATGTACTATTTTTAATTGTCAAATCGGGCCTGATTCCACAAATGTCCTGGAACTACACTATATATAGCTGAATCCAAAACCAGTGAGTATCTTTCAAAATTTCGAGTACCATTATAATGCCAACCTTATATATGGTTAAAACAACCTATTGTACATGGGGGTTAATAAATGTCCTTGTACTGACCGTTAGTCATACATATATATATATATATATATATATATATATATATAATTAAATTTCTGTTATTTGCCGACTAATAGGTATTAAACCAGAATTTTTGGGGTAAACGGCAATGTTTTTTAAGAAAACTCTTTTACTTGTTTTCCAAGCTTTCGAAATACATTTATTTCATTTTCAAGGAATAAGTGCGAGTTAAAACAAAATTGGTGTTAACAACTTGGTAAATATAACATAAAAAAACTATTTTAACTTTAATTTGGAATTTAAAAAAAAAAAAAAATTCCAAATTAAAGTTAAAATAGTTTTTTTATGTTATATTTACCAAGTTGTTAACACCAATTTTGTTTTAACTCGCACTTATTCCTTGAAAATGAAATAAATGTATTTCGAAAGCTTGGAAAACAAGTAAAAGAGTTTTCTTAAAAAACATTGCCGTTTACCCCAAAAATTCTGGTTTAATATATATATATATATATACTAAATATTTAAAAATATCGGGGGTTGCAGCCAGTAATTATTAAGTTCACTCTTTAAAGTTTTTGTGAGAGCTTTCGGTAAATTTTTTTACCTTCTTCAGTCACTTCTGAAATAAATAAAATAACGACATCTTTTTGTATTAATTTAAAAATATTAAATTAATATTACCTTTTTGAGATTAAATTAGAAGCTAGTATTATTTTAAAGAAAATCTTGATAAACTTTTTAAACAAGGTATAATAAATTATAATGTAAAAAATATATTTTTTTAGACATCTGTCAATTATGACACAAAAGATTACTTAATATTTATGAATTTTTTCACTAATACACAATGTCCTCTGTCTATTTATTAAATAGCCACTTTTTTATAGATTTGTGGTCTGTCATGATGTTTTATAGATATATGAAGATGTTAGAATTACACTGAATTTAAAGTAAGACTTGAAAAATCGTTGTTTGTTTTATTTTTTTGTTCAAAATTTAAGATATTAGCATAAATATTACTTAAATTTTGAATATCCGTTTTTTTATTCATAGATAAAGGTTCATTGTGTATATGTATCATTTCTAAAAAGCAACGTTTGTATTGATTTTTTTCACGATTCAAGATTTTGGTGTTTTCGAAATCTGCAATATGTCCATTTTCTATACAATGATTTGTTAATGCACATGAATCTTTTTTAAGTCTTATATCACTTTTATGAGATACAATGCGGTCTTTTAATCTTCTGGAACTTTGACCTATATATTTTTTGTCACAATTATTGGAATGAATTTCATATATTATACTATTTTGTTCATCATTTTTTACTTTATCTTTAGTTTTACTGAAAATTTTATTAACAGTTTTTATAGGTTTATTGGCAATTTTTATATTTTTTTCTTCTTTTAAAATCTTTTGTATTTTTGGAGTTATTTCTTTAATAAAAGGGATACTACTATAAAAAATGAAGTTTTCATTGTTATTAATTTCAGGTTGATTAATTGTAATATTGTTGATAACAGCTGTTTTAGTTAGATCATTTTGAGTAGGAGTAGAAAAAAGTAATTTTTTTAATAATTTTGGTGGATATGAGTTGTCTAAAAATAATTGGTATAAACGTTTTAAGCTATTATGCTTTTTAGATGGATGACATATAAAATGGATTCTTTTTTTCATAGCATTAATTAAGTTAATTTTTGTTTTGTAAGGATGGTACGAATTATAGTTAATGTATCTTCCAGAACTAGAGGGTTTTGAATACCAATCTAATATTATTTTATTGGTTTGATTACGAATAACTTGTGTATCAAGAAATGGTACCATGTTTTCTTCATTTTCTTCTTCTATTGTAAATTTAAGGTACTCGTTATAATTGTTAAATACCTCTAATATATATAAATGGTAGTAGTATTTTTAAAAAGGGTTTTTAAAGACGCTGAATCAAATGATGCAGTTTGTTCGTAAATAGAGAAATTTGGTTGGGAATCTATTGAAGTTGAAGTAGTACAGCGAAACTCGAAGGAAGTCAATTTTAATGGGAATTATAAAGAGATTTGACATTATAACGTAATTTTCCTATTCAACATGTTTGATCTAATGGGTCTACACTATATTTATCACGCATAACCTAATTAAGAATTTAAGCAAAATTTAAACCATAGTATTTGCTTTGTCACTGTGTTAAGTAAAAAATTTTTGTCGTCAAAAACACTTGAAAATATGGGTAAAAGGGTTTTTAAAGACGCTGAATCGATTGATGCAGTATGTTCGTAAATAGGAAGTGTATATCATAGAGAAATCTGGTTGGGAAACTATTGAAGTTGAAGTAGTACAGCGAAACTCGAAGGAAGTCAATTTTGTTGAGAATTACAAAGAGATTTGACACAATAACGTAATTTTTCTATTCAACATGTTTGATCTAATGGTTCTATACTATATTTATCACGCATAACCTAACCCAAATCTCTTTATAATTCCCATCAAAATTGACGTCCTTCGAGTTTCGCTGTACTACTTCAACTTCAATAGATTCCCAACCAAATTTCTCTATTTACGAACATACTGCATCAATCGATTCAGCGTCTGTAAAAACCCTTTTACCCATAATTTCAAGTGCTTTGGACGACAAAAATTTTTTACTTAACACAGTGACAAAGCAAATACTATGGTTTAAATTTTACTAAAATTCTTAATTAGCTTATGCGTGATAAATTTAGTGTAGAACCATCAGATCAAACATGTTTAATAGGAAAATAAAGCTATAATGCCAAATCTCTTTATAATTCCCATCAAAATTGACGTCCTTCGAGTTTCGCTGTACTACTTCAACTTCAATAGATTCCCAACCAAATTTCTCTATTTACGAATAAACTGCATTAATCGATTCAGCGTCTTTAAAAACACTTTTACTTATAATTTCAAGTGTTTTTGACCACAAAAATTTTTTACTTAACACAGTGACAAAGCAAATACTATGGTTTAAATTTTGCTAAAATTCTTAATTAGCTTATGCGTGATAAATTTAGTGTAGAACCATCAGATCAAACATGTTTAATAGGAAAATAAAGCTATAATGCCAAATCTCTTTATAATTCCCATCAAAATTGACTTCCTTCGAGTTTCGCTGTACTACTTCAACTTCAATAGATTCCCAACCAAATTTCTCTATTTACGAGTAAACTGCATTAATCGATTCAGCGTCTTTAAAAACACTTTTACTTATAATTTCAAGTGTTTTTGACCACAAAAATTTTTTACTTAACACAGTGACAAAGCAAATACTATGGTTTAAATTTTGCTAAAATTCTTAATTAGGTTATGCTTGATAAATTTAGTGTAGAACCATTAGATCAAACATGTTTAATAGGAAAATAAAGCTATAATGCCAAATCTCTTTATAATTCCCATCAAAATTGACGTCCTTCGAGTTTCGCTGTACTACTTCAACTTCAATAGATTCCCAACCAAATTTCTCTATTTACGAACATACTGCATCAATCGATTCAGCGTCTTTAAAAACACTTTTACTTATAATTTCAAGTGTTTTTGACCACAAAAATTTTTTACTTAACACAGTGACAAAGCAAATACTATGGTTTAAATTTTGCTAAAATTCTTAATTAGGTTATGCGTGATAAATTTAGTGTAGAACCATTAGATCAAACATGTTTAATAGGAAAATAAAGCTATAATGCCAAATCTCTTTATAATTCCCATCAAAATTGACGTCCTTCGAGTTTCGCTGTACTACTTCAACTTCAATAGATTCCCAACCAAATTTCTCTATTTACGAACATACTGCATCAATCGATTCAGCGTCTGTAAAAACCCTTTTACCCATAATTTCAAGTGCTTTGGACGACAAAAATTTTTTACTTAACACAGTGACAAAGCAAATACTATGGTTTAAATTTTGCTAAAATTCTTAATTAGGTTATGCGTGATAAATTTAGTGTAGAACCATTAGATCAAACATGTTTAATAGGAAAATAAAGCTATAATGCCAAATCTCTTTATAATTCCCATCAAAATTGACGTCCTTCGAGTTTCGCTGTACTACTTCAACTTCAATAGATTCCCAACCAAATTTCTCTATTTACGAACATACTGCATCAATCGATTCAGCGTCTTTAAAAACCCTTTTACCCATATTTTCAAGTGTTTTTGACGATAAAAATTTTTTACTTAACACAGTGACAACGCAAATACTATGGTTTAAATTTTGCTAAAATTCTTAATTAGGTTATGCGTGATAAATTTAGTGTAGAACCATTGGATCAAACATGTTTAATAGGAAAATAAAGCTATAATGCCAAATCTCTTTATAATTCCCATCAAAATTGACGTCCTTCGAGTTTCGCTGTACTACTTCAACTTCAATAGATTCCCAACCAAATTTCTCTATTTACGAATAAACTGCATTAATCGATTCAGCGTCTTTAAAAACACTTTTACCCATATTTTCAAGTGTTTTTGACGACAAAAAGTTTTTACTTAACACAGTGACAAAGCAAATACTATGGTTTAAATTTTGCTAAAATTCTTAATTAGGTTATGCGTGATAAATTTAGTGTAGAACCATCAGATCAAACATGTTTAATAGGAAAATAAAGCTATAATGCCAAATCTCTTTATAATTCCCATCAAAATTGACGTCCTTCGAGTTTCGCTGTACTACTTCAACTTCAATAGATTCCCAACCAAATTTTCTATTTACGAACGTACTGCATCAATCGATTCAGCGTCTTTAAAAACCCTTTTACCCATATTTTCAAGTGTTTTTGACCACAAAAATTTTTTACTTAACACAGTGACAAAGCAAATACTATGGTTTAAATTTTGCTAAAATTCTTAATTAGGTTATGCGTGATAAATTTAGTGTAGAACCATCAGATCAAACATGTTTAATAGGAAAATAAAGCTATAATGCCAAATCTCTTCATAATTCCCATCAAAATTGACGTCCTTCGAGTTTCGCTGTACTACTTCAACTTCAATAGATTCCCAACCAAATTTCTCTATTTACGAACAAACTGCATTAATCGATTCAGCGTCTTTAAAAACACTTTTACTTATAATTTCAAGTGTTTTTGACCACAAAAATTTTTTACTTAACACAGTGACAAAGCAAATACTATGGTTTAAATTTTGCTAAAATTCTTAATTAGGTTATGCGTGATAAATTTAGTGTAGAACCATCAGATCAAACATGTTTAATAGGAAAATAAAGCTATAATGCCAAATCTCTTTATAATTCCCATCAAAATTGACGTCCTTCGAGTTTCGCTGTACTACTTCAACTTCAATAGATTCCCAACCAAATTTCTCTATTTACGAACATACTGCATCAATCGATTCAGCGTCTTTAAAAACCCTTTTACCCATATTTTCAAGTGTTTTTGACGACAAAAATTTTTTACTTAACACAGTGACAAAGCAAATACTATGGTTTAAATTTTACTAAAATTCTTAATTAGGTTATGCGTGATAAATTTAGTGTAGAACCATCAGATCAAACATGTTTAATAGGAAAATAAAGCTATAATGCCAAATCTCTTTATAATTCCCATCAAAATTGACGTCCTTCGAGTTTCGCTGTACTACTTCAACTTCAATAGATTCCCAACCAAATTTATTTACGAATAAACTGCATTAATCGATTCAGCGTCTTTAAAAACACTTTTACTTATAATTTCAAGTGTTTTTGACCACAAAAATTTTTTACTTAACACAGTGACAAAGCAAATACTATGGTTTAAATTTTGCTAAAATTCTTAATTAGGTTATGCGTGATAAATTTAGTGTAGAACCATCAGATCAAACATGTTTAATAGGAAAATAAAGCTATAATGCCAAATCTCTTCATAATTCCCATCAAAATTGACGTCCTTCGAGTTTCGCTGTACTACTTCAACTTCAATAGATTCCCAACCAAATTTCTCTATTTACGAATAAACTGCATTAATCGATTCAGCGTCTTTAAAAACACTTTTACTTATAATTTCAAGTGTTTTTGACCACAAAAATTTTTTACTTAACACAGTGACAAAGCAAATACTATGGTTTAAATTTTGCTAAAATTCTTAATTAGGTTATGCGTGATAAATTTAGTGTAGAACCATTAGATCAAACATGTTTAATAGGAAAATAAAGCTATAATGCCAAATCTCTTTATAATTCCCATCAAAATTGACGTCCTTCGAGTTTCGCTGTACTACTTCAACTTCAATAGATTCCCAACCAAATTTCTCTATTTACGAACATACTGCATCAATCGATTCAGCGTCTTTAAAAACCCTTTTACCCATATTTTCAAGTGTTTTTGACGACAAAAATTTTTTACTTAACACAGTGACAAAGCAAATACTATGGTTTAAATTTTGCTAAAATTCTTAATTAGGTTATGCGTGATAAATTTAGTGTAGAACCATCAGATCAAACATGTTTAATAGGAAAATAAAGCTATAATGCCAAATCTCTTTATAATTCCCATCAAAATTGACGTCCTTCGAGTTTCGCTGTACTACTTCAACTTCAATAGATTCCCAACCAAATTTCTCTATTTACGAACAAACTGCATTAATCGATTCAGCGTCTTTAAAAACACTTTTACTTATAATTTCAAGTGTTTTTGACCACAAAAATTTTTTACTTAACACAGTGACAAAGCAAATACTATGGTTTAAATTTTGCTAAAATTCTTAATTAGGTTATGCGTGATAAATTTAGTGTAGAACCATCAGATCAAACATGTTTAATAGGAAAATAAAGCTATAATGCCAAATCTCTTTATAATTCCCATCAAAATTGACGTCCTTCGAGTTTCGCTGTACTACTTCAACTTCAATAGATTCCCAACCAAATTTCTATTTACGAACAAACTGCATCAATCGATTCAGCGTCTTTAAAAACCCTTTTACCCATAATTACAAGTGCTTTGGACGACAAAAATTTTTTACTTAACATAGTGACAAAGCAAATACTATGGTTTAAATTTTGCTAAAATTCTTAATTAGGTTATGCGTGATAAATTTAGTGTAGAACCATTAGATCAAACATGTTTAATAGGAAAATAAAGCTATAATGCCAAATCTCTTCATAATTCCCATCAAAATTGACGTCCTTCGAGTTTCGCTGTACTACTTCAACTTCAATAGATTCCCAACCAAATTTCTCTATTTACGAACAAACTGCATTAATCGATTCAGCGTCTTTAAAAACACTTTTACTTATAATTTCAAGTGTTTTTGACGACAAAAATTTTTTACTTAACACAGTGACAAAGCAAATACTATGGTTTAAATTTTGCTAAAATTCTTAATTAGGTTATGCGTGATAAATTTAGTGTAGAACCATTAGATCAAACATGTTTAATAGGAAAATAAAGCTATAATGCCAAATCTCTTTATAATTCCCATCAAAATTGACGTCCTTCGAGTTTCGCTGTACTACTTCAACTTCAATAGATTCCCAACCAAATTTCTCTATTTACGAACATACTGCATCAATCGATTCAGCGTCTTTAAAAACCCTTTTACCCATATTTTCAAGTGTTTTTGACGACAAAAATTTTTTACTTAACACAGTGACAAAGCAAATACTATGGTTTAAATTTTGCTAAAATTCTTAATTAGGTTATGCGTGATAAATTTAGTGTAGAACCATTAGATCAAACATGTTTAATAGGAAAATAAAGCTATAATGCCAAATCTCTTTATAATTCCCATCAAAATTGACGTCCTTCGAGTTTCGCTGTACTACTTCAACTTCAATAGATTCCCAACCAAATTTCTCTATTTACGAACATACTGCATCAATCGATTCAGCGTCTGTAAAAACCCTTTTACCCATAATTTCAAGTGCTTTGGACGACAAAAATTTTTTACTTAACACAGTGACAAAGCAAATACTATGGTTTAAATTTTGCTAAAATTCTTAATTAGGTTATGCGTTATAAATTTAGTGTAGAACCATTAGATCTCGCATTAGATCAAACATGTTTAATAGGAAAATAAAGCTATAATGCCAAATCTCTTATAATTCCCATCAAAATTGACGTCCTTCGAGTTTCGCTGTACTACTTCAACTTCAATAGATTCCCAACCAAATTTCTCTATTTACGAACGTACTGCATCAATCGATTCAGCGTCTTTAAAAACCCTTTTACCCATATTTTCAAGTGTTTTTGACGACAAAAATTTTTTACTTAACACAGTGACAAAGCAAATACTATGGTTTAAATTTTGCTAAAATTCTTAATTAGCTTATGCGTGATAAATTTAGTGTAGAACCATCAGATCAAACATGTTTAATAGGAAAATAAAGCTATAATGCCAAATCTCTTTATAATTCCCATCAAAATTGACGTCCTTCGAGTTTCGCTGTACTACTTCAACTTCAATAGATTCCCAACCAAATTTCTCTATTTACGAATAAACTGCATTAATCGATTCAGCGTCTTTAAAAACACTTTTACTTATAATTTCAAGTGTTTTTGACCACAAAAATTTTTTACTTAACACAGTGACAAAGCAAATACTATGGTTTAAATTTTGCTAAAATTTTAATTAGGTTATGCGTGATAAATTTAGTGTAGAACCATCAGATCAAACATGTTTAATAGGAAAATAAAGCTATAATGCCAAATCTCTTCATAATTCCCATCAAAATTGACTTCCTTCGAGTTTCGCTGTACTACTTCAACTTCAATAGATTCCCAACCAAATTTCTATTTACGAACAAACTGCATCAATCGATTCAGCGTCTTTAAAAACACTTTTACTTATAATTTCAAGTGTTTTTGACCACAAAAATTTTTTACTTAACACAGTGACAAAGCAAATACTATGGTTTAAATTTTGCTAAAATTCTTAATTAGGTTATGCGTGATAAATTTAGTGTAGAACCATCAGATCAAACATGTTTAATAGGAAAATAAAGCTATAATGCCAAATCTCTTTATAATTCCCATCAAAATTGACGTCCTTCGAGTTTCGCTGTACTACTTCAACTTCAATAGATTCCCAACCAAATTTCTCTATTTACGAACAAACTGCATCAATCGATTCAGCGTCTTTAAAAACCCTTTTACCCGTATTTTCAAGTGTTTTTGACGACAAAAATTTTTTACTTAACACAGTGACAAAGCAAATACTATGGTTTAAATTTTGCTAAAATTCTTAATTAGGTTATGCGTGATAAATTTAGTGTAGAACCATTAGATCAAACATGTTTAATAGGAAAATAAAGCTATAATGCCAAATCTCTTTATAATTCCCATCAAAATTGACGTCCTTCGAGTTTCGCTGTACTACTTCAACTTCAATAGATTCCCAACCAAATTTCTCTATTTACGAACAAACTGCATCATTCGATTCAGCGTCTTTAAAAAAGCGATTACCCATAATTTCAAGTGAATTTGACGACAAAAATTTTTTACTTAACACAGTGACAAAGCAAATACTATGGTTTAAATTTTGCTAAAATTCTTAATTAGGTTATGCGTGATAAATTTAGTGTAGAACCATTAGATCAAACATGTTTAATAGGAAAATAAAGCTATAATGCCAAATCTCTTCATAATTCCCATCAAAATTGACGTCCTTCGAGTTTCGCTGTACTACTTCAACTTCAATAGATTCCCAACCAAATTTCTCTATTTACGAACTAACTGCATCAATCGATTCAGCGTCTTTAAAAACCCTTTTACCCATAATTTCAAGTGTTTTTGGACGACAAAAATTTTTTACTTAACACAGTGACAAAGCAAATACTATGGTTTAAATTTTGCTAAAATTCTTAATTAGGTTATGCGTGATAAATTTAGTGTAGAACCATCAGATCAAACATGTTTAATAGGAAAATAAAGCTATAATGCCAAATCTCTTTATAATTCCCATCAAAATTGACGTCCTTCGAGTTTCGCTGTACTACTTCAACTTCAATAGATTCCCAACCAAATTTCTCTATTTACGAACATACTGCATCAATCGATTCAGCGTCTGTAAAAACCCTTTTACCCATAATTTCAAGTGTTTTTGACGACAAAAATTTTTTACTTAACACAGTGACAAAGCAAATACTATGGTTTAAATTTTGCTAAAATTCTTAATTAGGTTATGCGTGATAAATTTAGTGTAGAACCATTAGATCAAACATGTTTAATAGGAAAATAAAGCTATAATGCCAAATCTCTTTATAATTCCCATCAAAATTGACGTCCTTCGAGTTTCGCTGTACTACTTCAACTTCAATAGATTCCCAACCAAATTTCTCTATTTACGAACAAACTGCATCAATCGATTCAGCGTCTTTAAAAACACTTTTACTTATAATTTCAAGTGTTTTTGACCACAAAAATTTTTTACTTAACACAGTGACAAAGCAAATACTATGGTTTAAATTTTGCTAAAATTTTAATTAGGTTATGCGTGATAAATTTAGTGTAGAACCATCAGATCAAACATGTTTAATAGGAAAATAAAGCTATAATGCCAAATCTCTTTATAATTCCCATCAAAATTGACGTCCTTCGAGTTTCGCTGTACTACTTCAACTTCAATAGATTCCCAACCAAATTTCTCTATTTACGAACATACTGCATCAATCGATTCAGCGTCTTTAAAAACCCTTTTACCCATATTTTCAAGTGTTTTTGACGACAAAAATTTTTTACTTAACACAGTGACAAAGCAAATACTATGGTTTAAATTTTGCTAAAATTCTTAATTAGGTTATGCGTGATAAATTTAGTGTAGAACCATCAGATCAAACATGTTTAATAGGAAAATAAAGCTATAATGCCAAATCTCTTCATAATTCCCATCAAAATTGACGTCCTTCGAGTTTCGCTGTACTACTTCAACTTCAATAGATTCCCAACCAAATTTCTCTATTTACGAATAAACTGCATTAATCGATTCAGCGTCTTTAAAAACACTTTTACTTATAATTTCAAGTGTTTTTGACCACAAAAATTTTTTACTTAACACAGTGACAAAGCAAATACTATGGTTTAAATTTTGCTAAAATTTTATTTAGGTTATGCGTGATAAATTTAGTGTAGAACCATTAGATCAAACATGTTTAATAGGAAAATAAAGCTATAATGCCAAATCTCTTTATAATTCCCATCAAAATTGACGTCCTTCGAGTTTCGCTGTACTACTTCAACTTCAATAGATTCCCAACCAAATTTCTCTATTTACGAATAAACTGCATTAATCGATTCAGCGTCTTTAAAAACACTTTTACTTATAATTTCAAGTGTTTTTGACCACAAAAATTTTTTACTTAACACAGTGACAAAGCAAATACTATGGTTTAAATTTTGCTAAAATTTTAATTAGGTTATGCGTGATAAATTTAGTGTAGAACCATTAGATCAAACATGTTTAATAGGAAAATAAAGCTATAATGCCAAATCTCTTTATAATTCCCATCAAAATTGACGTCCTTCGAGTTTCGCTGTACTACTTCAACTTCAATAGATTCCCAACCAAATTTCTCTATTTACGAACATACTGCATCAATCGATTCAGCGTCTTTAAAAACACTTTTACCCATAATTTCAAGTGATTTTGACGACAAAAATTTTTTACTTAACACAGTGACAAAGCAAATACTATGGTTTAAATTTTGCTAAAATTCTTAATTAGGTTATGCGTGATAAATTTAGTGTAGAACCATTAGATCAAACATGTTTAATAGGAAAATAAAGCTATAATGCCAAATCTCTTTATAATTCCCATCAAAATTGACGTCCTTCGAGTTTCGCTGTACTACTTCAACTTCAATAGATTCCCAACCAAATTTCTCTATTTACGAATAAACTGCATTAATCGATTCAGCGTCTTTAAAAACACTTTTACTTATAATTTCAAGTGTTTTTGACCACAAAAATTTTTTACTTAACACAGTGACAAAGCAAATACTATGGTTTAAATTTTGCTAAAATTCTTAATTAGGTTATGCGTGATAAATTTAGTGTAGAACCATTAGATCAAACATGTTTAATAGGAAAATAAAGCTATAATGCCAAATCTCTTTATAATTCCCATCAAAATTGACGTCCTTCGAGTTTCGCTGTACTACTTCAACTTCAATAGATTCCCAACCAAATTTCTCTATTTACGAATAAACTGCATTAATCGATTCAGCGTCTTTAAAAACACTTTTACCCATATTTTCAAGTGTTTTTGACGACAAAAATTTTTTACTTAACACAGTGACAAAGCAAATACTATGGTTTAAATTTTGCTAAAATTCTTAATTAGGTTATGCGTGATAAATTTAGTGTAGAACCATTAGATCAAACATGTTTAATAGGAAAATAAAGCTATAATGCCAAATCTCTTTATAATTCCCATCAAAATTGACGTCCTTCGAGTTTCGCTGTACTACTTCAACTTCAATAGATTCCCAACCAAATTTCCCTATTTACGAACAAACTGCATTAATCGATTCAGCGTCTTTAAAAACACTTTTACTTATAATTTCAAGTGTTTTTGACCACAAAAATTTTTTACTTAACACAGTGACAAAGCAAATACTATGGTTTAAATTTTGCTAAAATTCTTAATTAGGTTATGCGTGATAAATTTAGTGTAGAACCATTAGATCAAACATGTTTAATAGGAAAATAAAGCTATAATGCCAAATCTCTTTATAATTCCCATCAAAATTGACGTCCTTCGAGTTTCGCTGTACTACTTCAACTTCAATAGATTCCCAACCAAATTTCTCTATTTACGAATAAACTGCATCAATCGATTCAGCGTCTTTAAAAACCCTTTTACCCATAATTTCAAGTGTTTTTGACGACAAAATTTTTTTACTTAACGCAGTGACAAAGCAAATACTATGGTTTAAATTTTACTAAAATTCTTAATTAGCTTATGCGTGATAAATTTAGTGTAGAACCATTAGATCAAACATGTTTAATAGGAAAATAAAGCTATAATGCCAAATCTCTTTATAATTCCCATCAAAATTGACGTTCTTAGAGTTTCGCTGTACTACTTCAACTTCAATAGATTCCCAACCAAATTTCTCTATTTACGAACAAACTGCATCAATCGATTCAGCGTCTTTAAAAACCCTGTTACCCATAATTTCAAGTGTTTTTGACGACAAAAATTTTTTACTTAACACAGTGACAAAGCAAATACTATGGTTTAAATTTTGCTAAAATTCTTAATCAGGTTATGCGTGATAAATTTAGTGTAGAACCATCAGATCAAACATGTTTAATAGGAAAATAAAGCTATAATGCCAAATCTCTTTATAATTCCCATCAAAATTGACGTCCTTCGAGTTTCGCTGTACTACTTCAACTTCAATAGATTCCCAACCAAATTTCTCTATTTACGAACAAACTGCATCAATCGATTCAGCGTCTTTAAAAACCCTTTTACCCATAATTTCAAGTGTTTTTGACGACAAAAATTTTTTACTTAACACAGTGACAAAGCAAATACTATGGTTTAAATTTTGCTAAAATTCTTAATTAGGTTATGCGTGATAAATTTAGTGTAGAACCATTAGATCAAACATGTTTAATAGGAAAATAAAGCTATAATGCCAAATCTCTTTATAATTCCCATCAAAATTGACGTCCTTCGAGTTTCGCTGTACTACTTCAACTTCAATAGATTCCCAACCAAATTTCTCTATTTACGAACAAACTGCATCAATCGATTCAGCGTCTTTAAAAACCCTTTTACCCATATTTTCAAGTGTTTTTGACGACAAAAATTTTTTACTTAACACAGTGACAAAGCAAATACTATGGTTTAAATTTTGCTAAAATTCTTAATTAGGTTATGCGTGATAAATTTAGTGTAGAACCATTAGATCAAACATGTTTAATAGGAAAATAAAGCTATAATGCCAAATCTCTTCATAATTCCCATCAAAATTGACGTCCTTCGAGTTTCGCTGTACTACTTCAACTTCAATAGATTCCCAACCAAATTTTTCTATTTACGAACAAACTGCATTAATCGATTCAGCGTCTTTAAAAACACTTTTACTTATAATTTCAAGTGTTTTTGACCACAAAAATTTTTTACTTAACACAGTGACAAAGCAAATACTATGGTTTAAATTTTGCTAAAATTCTTAATTAGGTTATGCGTGATAAATTTAGTGTAGAACCATTAGATCAAACATGTTTAATAGGAAAATAAAGCTATAATGCCAAATCTCTTTATAATTCCCATCAAAATTGACGTCCTTCGAGTTTCGCTGTACTACTTCAACTTCAATAGATTCCCAACCAAATTTTTCTATTTACGAACAAACTGCATCAATCGATTTAGCGTCTTTAAAAACCCTTTTACTCAAAATTTCAAGTGTTTTGGACGACAAAAATTTTTTACTTAACACAGTGACAAAGCAAATACTATTGTTTAAATTTTGCTAAAATTCTTAATTAGGTTATGCGTGATAGATTTAGTGTAGAACCATTAGATCAAACATGTTTAATAGGAAAATAAAGCTATAATGCCAAATCTCTTTATAATTCCCATCAAAATTGACGTCCTTCGAGTTTCGCTGTACTACTTCAACTTCAATAGATTCCCAACCAAATTTCTCTATTTACGAACATACTGCATCAATCGATTCAGCGTCTTTAAAAACCCTTTTACCCATATTTTCAAGTGTTTTTGACGACAAAAATTTTTTACTTAACACAGTGACAAAGCAAATACTATGGTTTAAATTTTGCTAAAATTCTTAATTAGGTTATGCGTGATAAATTTAGTGTAGAACCATCAGATCAAACATGTTTAATAGGAAAATAAAGCTATAATGCCAAATCTCTTCATAATTCCCATCAAAATTGACGTCCTTCGAGTTTCGCTGTACTACTTCAACTTCAATAGATTCCCAACCAAATTTCTCTATTTACGAACAAACTGCATTAATCGATTCAGCGTCTTTAAAAACACTTTTACTTATAATTTCAAGTGTTTTTGACCACAAAAATTTTTTACTTAACACAGTGACAAAGCAAATACTATGGTTTAAATTTTGCTAAAATTTAATTAGGTTATGCGTGATAAATTTAGTGTAGAACCATCAGATCAAACATGTTTAATAGGAAAATAAAGCTATAATGCCAAATCTCTTTATAATTCCCATCAAAATTGACGTCCTTCGAGTTTCGCTGTACTACTTCAACTTCAATAGATTCCCAACCAAATTTCTCTATTTACGAACAAACTGCATCAATCGATTCAGCGTCTTTAAAAACCCTTTTACTTATAATTTCAAGTGTTTTGGACGGCAAAAATTTTTTACTTAACACAGTGACAAAGCAAATACTATGGTTTAAATTTTGCTAAAATTCTTAATTAGGTTATGCGTGATAAATTTAGTGTAGAACCATCAGATCAAACATGTTTAATAGGAAAATAAAGCTATAATGCCAAATCTCTTTATAATTCCCATCAAAATTGACGTCCTTCGAGTTTCGCTGTACTACTTCAACTTCAATAGATTCCCAACCAAATTTCTCTATTTACGAACAAACTGCATCAATCGATTCAGCGTCTTTAAAAACCCTTTTACCCATAATTTCAAGTGTTTTTGACGACAAAAATTTTTTACTTAACACAGTGACAAAGCAAATACTATGGTTTAAATTTTGCTAAAATTCTTAATTAGGTTATGCGTGATAAATTTAGTGTAGAACCATTAGATCAAACATGTTTAATAGGAAAATAAAGCTATAATGCCAAATCTCTTCATAATTCCCATCAAAATTGACGTCCTTCGAGTTTCGCTGTACTACTTCAACTTCAATAGATTCCCAACCAAATTTCTCTATTTACGAACAAACTGCATCAATCGATTCAGCGTCTTTAAAAACACTTTTACCCATAATTTCAAGTGTTTTTGACGACAAAAATTTTTTACTTAACACAGTGACAAAGCAAATACTATGGTTTAAATTTTGCTAAAATTCTTAATTAGGTTATGCGTGATAAATTTAGTGTAGAACCATTAGATCAAACATGTTTAATAGGAAAATAAAGCTATAATGCCAAATCTCTTTATAATTCCCATCAAAATTGACGTCCTTCGAGTTTCGCTGTACTACTTCAACTTCAATAGATTCCCAACCAAATTTCTCTATTTACGAATAAACTGCATTAATCGATTCAGCGTCTTTAAAAACACTTTTACTTATAATTTCAAGTGTTTTTGACCACAAAAATTTTTTACTTAACACAGTGACAAAGCAAATACTATGGTTTAAATTTTGCTAAAATTCTTAATTAGGTTATGCGTGATAAATTTAGTGTAGAACCATCAGATCAAACATGTTTAATAGGAAAATAAAGCTATAATGCCAAATCTCTTTATAATTCCCATCAAAATTGACGTCCTTCGAGTTTCGCTGTACTACTTCAACTTCAATAGATTCCCAACCAAATTTCTATATTTACGAACAAACTGCATCAATCGATTCAGCGTCTTTAAAAACTCTTTTACCCATAATTTCAAGTGTTTTGGACGACAAAAATTTTTTACTTAACACAGTGACAAAGCAAATACTATGGTTTAAATTTTGCTAAAATTCTTAATTAGGTTATGCGTGATAAATTTAGTGTAGAACCATTAGATCAAACATGTTTAATAGGAAAATAAAGCTATAATGCCAAATCTCTTTATAATTCCCATCAAAATTGACGTCCTTCGAGTTTCGCTGTACTACTTCAACTTCAATATATTCCCAACCAAATTTCTCTATTTACGAATAAACTGCATCAATCGATTCAGCGTCTTTAAAAACCCTTTTACCCATAATTTCAAGTGTTTTTGACGACAAAAATTTTTTACTTAACACAGTGACAAAGCAAATACTATGGTTTAAATTTTGCTAAAATTCTTAATTAGGTTATGCGTGATAAATTTAGTGTAGAACCATCAGATCAAACATGTTTAATAGGAAAATAAAGCTATAATGCCAAATCTCTTTATAATTCCCATCAAAATTGACGTCCTTCGAGTTTCGCTGTACTACTTCAACTTCAATAGATTCCCAACCAAATTTCTCTATTTACGAACAAACTGCATTAATCGATTCAGCGTCTTTAAAAACACTTTTACCCATATTTTCAAGTGTTTTTGACGACAAAAATTTTTTACTTAACACAGTGACAAAGCAAATACTATGGTTTAAATTTTGCTAAAATTCTTAATTAGGTTATGCGTGATAAATTTAGTGTAGAACCATCAGATCAAACATGTTTAATAGGAAAATAAAGCTATAATGCCAAATCTCTTTATAATTCCCATCAAAATTGACGTCCTTCGAGTTTCGCTGTACTACTTCAACTTCAATAGATTCCCAACCAAATTTCTACATTTACGATTAAACTGCATCAATCGATTCAGCGTCTTTAAAAACACTTTTACTTATAATTTCAAGTGTTTTTGACCACAAAAATTTTTTACTTAACACAGTGACAAAGCAAATACTATGGTTTAAATTTTGCTAAAATTCTTAATTAGGTTATGCGTGATAAATTTAGTGTAGAACCATTAGATCAAACATGTTTAATAGGAAAATAAAGCTATAATGCCAAATCTCTTTATAATTCCCATCAAAATTGACGTCCTTCGAGTTTCGCTGTACTACTTCAACTTCAATAGATTCCCAACCAAATTTCTCTATATACGAACAAACTGCATCAATCGATTCAGCGTCTTTAAAAACACTTTTACTGATAATTTCAAGTGTTTTGGACGACAAAATTTTTTTACTTAACACAGTGACAAAGCAAATACTATGGTTTAAATTTTGCTAAAATTCTTAATTAGGTTATGCGTGATAAATTTAGTGTAGAACCATTAGATCAAACATGTTTAATAGGAAAATAAAGCTATAATGCCAAATCTCTTTATAATTCCCATCAAAATTGACGTCCTTCGAGTTTCGCTGTACTACTTCAACTTCAATAGATTGCCAACCAAATTTCTCTATTTACGAACATACTGCATCAATCGATTCAGCGTCTTTAAAAACCCTTTTACCCATATTTTCAAGTGTTTTTGACGACAAAATTTTTTTACTTAACACAGTGACAAAGCAAATACTATGGTTTAAATTTTGCTAAAATTCTTAATTAGGTTATGCGTGCTAGATTTAGTGTAGAACCATTAGATCAAACATGTTTAATAGGAAAATAAAGCTATAATGCCAAATCTCTTTATAATTCCCATCAAAATTGACGTCCTTCGAGTTTCGCTGTACTACTTCAACTTCAATAGATTCCCAACCAAATTTCCCTATTTACGAACAAACTGCATCAATCGATTCAGCGTCTTTAAAAACCCTTTTACTCATAATTTCCAGTGTTTTTGACCACAAAAATTTTTTACTTAACACAGTGACAAAGCAAATACTATGGTTTAAATTTTGCTAAAATTCTTAATTAGGTTATGCGTGATAAATTTAGTGTAGAACCATTAGATCTCAAACATGTTTAATAGGAAAATAAAGCTATAATGCCAAATCTCTTTATAATTCCCATCAAAATTGACGTCCTTGGAGTTTCGCTGTACTACTTTAACTTCAATAGATTCCCAACCAAATTTCTCTATTTACGAACATACTGCATCAATCGATTCAGCGTATTTAAAAACCCTTTTACCCATTATTTCAAGTGTTTTTGACGACAAAAATTTTTTACTTAACACAGTGACAAAGCAAATACTATGGTTTAAATTTTGCTAAAATTCTTAAATAGGTTATGCGTGATAAATTTAGTGTAGATCAAACATGTTTAATAGGAAAATAAAGCTATAATGCCAAATCTCTTTATAATTCCCATCAAAATTGACGTCCTTGGAGTTTCGCTGTACTACTTCAACTTCAATAGATTCCCAACCAAATTTCTCTATTTACGAACATACTGCATCAATCGATTCAGCGTCTTTAAAAACCCTTTTACCCATATTTTCAAGTGTTTTTGACGACAAAAATTTTTTACTTAACACAGTGACAAAGCAAATACTATGGTTTAAATTTTGCTAAAATTCTTAATTAGGTTATGCGTGATAAATTTAGTGTAGAACCATCAGATCAAACATGTTTAATAGGAAAATAAAGCTATAATGCCAAATCTCTTCATAATTCCCATCAAAATTGACGTCCTTCGAGTTTCGCTGTACTACTTCAACTTCAATAGATTCCTAACCAAATTTTATTTATTTACGAACAAACTGCATTAATCGATTCAGCGTCTTTAAAAACACTTTTACTTATAATTTCAAGTGTTTTTGACCACAAAAATTTTTTACTTAACACAGTGACAAAGCAAATACTATGGTTTAAATTTTGCTAAAATTCTTAATTAGGTTATGCGTGATAAATTTAGTGTAGAACCATCAGATCAAACATGTTTAATAGGAAAATAAAGCTATAATGCCAAATCTCTTTATAATTCCCATCAAAATTGACGTCCTTCGAGTTTCGCTTTACTACTTCAACTTCAATAGATTCCCAACCAAATTTTATTATTTACGAACATACTGCATCAATCGATTCAGCGTCTTTAAAAACCCTTTTACCCATAATTTCAAGTGTTTTTGACGACAAAAATTTTTTACTTAACACAGTGACAAAGCAAATACTATGGTTTAAATTTTGCTAAAATTCTTAATTAGGTTATGCGTGATAAATTTAGTGTAGAACCATTAGATCAAACATGTTTAATAGGAAAATAAAGCTATAATGCCAAATCTCTTTATAATTCCCATCAAAATTGACGTCCTTCGAGTTTCGCTGTACTACTTCAACTTCAATAGATTCCCAACCAAATTTCTCTATTTACGAATATACTGCATCAATCGATTCAGCGTCTTTAAAAACCCTTTTACCCATATTTTCAAGTGTTTTTGACGACAAAAATTTTTTACTTAACACAGTGACAAAGCAAATACTATGGTTTAAATTTTGCTAAAATTCTTAATTAGGTTATGCGTGATAAATTTAGTGTAGAACCATCAGATCAAACATGTTTAATAGGAAAATAAAGCTATAATGCCAAATCTCTTCATAATTCCCATCAAAATTGACGTCCTTCGAGTTTCGCTGTACTACTTCAACTTCAATAGATTCCCAACCAAATTTCTCTATTTACGAACAAACTGCATTAATCGATTCAGCGTCTTTAAAAACACTTTTACTTATAATTTCAAGTGTTTTTGACCACAAAAATTTTTTACTTAACACAGTGACAAAGCAAATACTATGGTTTAAATTTTGCTAAAATTCTTAATTAGGTTATGCGTGATAAATTTAGTGTAGAACCATCAGATCAAACATGTTTAATAGGAAAATAAAGCTATAATGCCAAATCTCTTTATAATTCCCATCAAAATTGACGTCCTTCGAGTTTCGCTGTACTACTTCAACTTCAATAGATTCCCAACCAAATTTCTACATTTACGATTAAACTGCATCAATCGATTCAGCGTCTTTAAAAACCCTTTTACCCATAATTTCAAGTGCTTTGGACGACAAAAATTTTTTACTTAACACAGTGACAAAGCAAATACTATGGTTTAAATTTTGCTAAAATTCTTAATTAGGTTATGCGTGATAAATATAGTGTAGAACCATTAGATCAAACATGTTGAATAGGAAAATAACGTTATAATGTCAAATCTCTTTATAATTCCCATCAAAATTGACTTCCTTCGAGTTTCGCTGTACTACTTCAACTTCAATAGATTCCCAACCAAGTTTATTTACGAACAAACTGCATCAATCGATTCAGCGTCTTTAAAAACCCTTTTACCCATAGTTTCAAGTGTTTTTGACGACTAAAATTTTTTACTTAACACAGTGACAAAGCAAATACTATGGTATAAATTTTGATAAAATTCTTAATTAGGTTATGCGTGATAAATATAGTGTAGAACCATTAGATCAAACATGTTGAATAGGAAAATAAAGCTATAATGCCAAATCTCTTTATAATTCCCATCAAAATTGACGTCCTTCGAGTTTCGCTGTACTACTTCAACTTCAATAGATTCCCAACCAAATTTCTCTATTTACGAACATACTGCATCAATCGATTTAGCGTCTTTAAAAACCCTTTTACCCATATTTTCAAGTGTTTTTGACCACAAAAATTTTTTACTTAACACAGTGACAAAGCAAATACTACGGTTTAAATTTTGCTAAATTTTTAATTAGGTTATGCGTGATAAATTTAGAGTAGAACCATCAGATCAAACATGTTTAATAGGAAAATAAAGCTATAATGCCAAATCTCTTTATAATTCCCATCAAAATTGACGTCCTTCGAGTTTCGCTGTACTACTTCAACTTCAATAGATTCCCAACCAAATTTTTCTATTTACGAACATACTGCATCAATCGATTCAGCGTCTGTAAAAACCCTTTTACCCATAATTTCAAGTGCTTTGGACGACAAAAATTTTTTACTTAACACAGTGACAAAGCAAATACTATGGTTTAAATTTTGCTAAAATTCTTAATTAGGTTATGAGTGATAAATTGAGTGTAGAACCTTTAGAACCATTAGATCAAACATGTTTAATAGGAAAATAAAGCTATAATGCCAAATCTCTTTATAATTCCCATCAAAATTGACGTCCTTCGAGTTTCGCTGTACTACTTCAACTTCAATAGATTCCCAACCAAATTTCTCTATTTACGAACAAACTGCATCAATCGATTCAGCGTCTTTAAAAACCCTTTTACCCATACTGTTAGGTTTTTTGGACAACAAAAATTTTTTACTTAACACAGTGACAAAGCAAACACTATGGCTTAAATTATGCTATAATTTTTAATAAGGTTATGCGTGATAAATGTAGTGTAGAACCATTAGATCAAACATGTTTAACAGGAAAATAAAGCTATAATGCCAAATCTCTTTATAATTCCCATTAAAATTGACGTTCTTCGAGTTTCGCTGTACTACTTGAACTTCAATAGATTCCCAACCAAATTTCTCTATTTACGAACAAACTGCATAAATCGATTCAGCGTCTTTAAAAACCCTTTTACCCATAACTTCAAGTGTTTTTGACGACAAAAATTTTTTACTTAACACAGTGACAAAGCAAATACTATGGTTTAAATTTTGCTAAAATTCTTAATTAGGTTATGCGTGATAAATATAGTGTAGAACCATTAGATCAAACATGTTTAATAGGAAAATAAAGCTATAATGCCAAATCTCTTTATAATTCCCATCAAAATTGACGTCCTTCGAGTTTCGCTGTACTACTTCAACTTCAATAGATTCCCAACCAAATTTCTCTATTTACGAACATACTGCATCAATCGATTCAGCGTCTTTAAAAACCCTTTTACCCATATTTTCAAGTGTTTTTGACGACAAAAATTTTTTACTTAACACAGTGACAAAGCAAATACTATGGTTTAAATTTTGCTAAAATTCTTAATTAGGTTATGCGTGATAAATTTAGTGTAGAACCATTAGATCAAACATGTTTAATAGGAAAATAAAGCTATAATGCCAAATCTCTTCATAATTCCCATCAAAATTGACGTCCTTCGAGTTTCGCTGTACTACTTCAACTTCAATAGATTCCCAACCAAATTTCTCTATTTACGAACAAACTGCATTAATCGATTCAGCGTCTTTAAAACCCTTTTACTTATAATTTTAAGTGTTTTTGACGACAAAAATTTTTTACTTAACACAGTGACAAAGCAAATACTATGGTTTAAATTTTGCTAAAATTCTTAATTAGGTTATGCGTGATAAATTTAGTGTAGAACCATCAGATCAAACATGTTTAATAGGAAAATAAAGCTATAATGCCAAATCTCTTTATAATTCCCATCAAAATTGACGTCCTTCGAGTTTCGCTGTACTACTTCAACTTCAATAGATTCCCAACCAAATTTCTCTATTTACGAACAAACTGCATCAATCGATTCAGCGTCTTTAAAAACCCTTTTACCCATATTTTCAAGTGTTTTTGACGACAAAAATTTTTTACTTAACACAGTGACAAAGCAAATACTATGGTTTAAATTTTGCTAAAATTCTTAATTAGGTTATGCGTGATAAATTTAGTGTAGAACCATCAGATCAAACATGTTTAATAGGAAAATAAAGCTATAATGCCAAATCTCTTCATAATTCCCATCAAAATTGACGTCCTTCGAGTTTCGCTGTACTACTTCAACTTCAATAGATTCCCAACCAAATTTCTCTATTTACGAACAAACTGCATTAATCGATTCAGCGTCTTTAAAAACACTTTTACTTATAATTTCAAGTGTTTTTGACCACAAAAATTTTTTACTTAACACAGTGACAAAGCAAATACTATGGTTTAAATTTTGCTAAAATTCTTAATTAGGTTATGCGTGATAAATTTAGTGTAGAACCATCAGATCAAACATGTTTAATAGGAAAATAAAGCTATAATGCCAAATCTCTTTATAATTCCCATCAAAATTGACGTCCTTCGAGTTTCGCTGTACTACTTCAACTTCAATAGATTCCCAACCAAATTTCTCTATTTACGAACAAACTGCATCAATCGATTCAGCGTCTTTAAAAACCCTTTTACCCATATTTTCAAGTGTTTTTGACGACAAAAATTTTTTACTTAACACAGTGACAAAGCAAATACTATGGTTTAAATTTTGCTAAAATTCTTAATTAGGTTATGCGTGATAAATTTAGTGTAGAACCATCAGATCAAACATGTTTAATAGGAAAATAAAGCTATAATGCCAAATCTCTTTATAATTCCCATCAAAATTGACGTCCTTCGAGTTTCGCTGTACTACTTCAACTTCAATAGATTTCTATTTACGAACAAACTGCATCAATCGATTCAGCGTCTTTAAAAACCCTTTTACTTATAATTTCAAGTGCTTTGGACGACAAAAAATTTTTAACTTAACACAGTGATAAAGCAAATACTATGGTTTAAATTTTACTAAAATTCTTAATTAGCTTATGCGTGATAAATTTAGTGTAGAACCATTAGATCTCGCATTAGATCAAACAATAAAGCTATAATGCCAAATCTCTTTATAATTCCCATCAAAATTGACGTCCTTCGAGTTTCGCTGTACTACTTCAACTTCAATAGATTCCCAACCAAGTTTATTTACGAACAAACTGCATCAATCGATTCAGCGTCTTTAAAAACCCTTTTACCCATAGTTTCAAGTGTTTTTGACGACTAAAATTTTTTACTTAACACAGTGACAAAGCAAATACTATGGTATAAATTTTACTAAAATTCTTAATTAGGTTATGCGTGATAAATTTAGTGTAGAACCATTAGATCAAACATGTTTAATAGGAAAATAAAGCTATAATGCCAAATCTCTTTATAATTCCCATCAAAATTGACGTCCTTCGAGTTTCGCTGTACTACTTCAACTTCAATAGATTCCCAACCAAACTTCTCTATTTACGAACGTACTGCATCAATCGATTCAGCGTCTTTAAAAACCCTTTTACCCATATTTTCAAGTGTTTTTGACGACAAAAATTTTTTACTTAACACAGTGACAAAGCAAATACTATGGTTTAAATTTTGCTAAAATTCTTAATTAGGTTATGCGTGATAAATTTAGTGTAGAACCATTAGATCAGATCAAACATGTTTAATAGGAAAATAAAGCTATAATGCCAAATCTCTTTATAATTCCCATCAAAATTGACGTCCTTCGAGTTTCGCTGTACTACTTCAACTTCAATAGATTCCCAACCAAATTTCTCTATTTACGAACATACTGCATCAATCGATTCAGCGTCTGTAAAACCCTTTTACCCATAATTTCAAGTGTTTTTGACCACAAAAATTTTTTACTTAACACAGTGACAAAGCAAATACTATGGTTTAAATTTTGCTAAAATTCTTAATTAGGTTATGCGTGATAAATTTAGTGTAGAACCATTAGATCAAACATGTTTAATAGGAAAATAAAGCTATAATGCCAAATCTCTTTATAATTCCCATCAAAATTGACGTCCTTCGAGTTTCGCTGTACTACTTCAACTTCAATAGATTCCCAACCAAATTTCTCTATTTACGAACGTACTGCATCAATCGATTCAGCGTCTTTAAAACCCTTTTACCCATTATTTCAAGTGTTTTTGACGACAAAAATTTTTTACTTATCACAGTGATAAAGCAAATACTATGGTTTAAATTTTGCTAAAATTCTTAATTAGGTTATGCGTTATAAATATAGTGTAGAACCATTAGATCAGATCAAACATGTTTAATAGAAAAATAAAGCTATAATGCCAAATCTCTTTATAATTCCCATCAAAATTGACTTTCTTCGAGTTTCGCTGTACTACTTCAACTTCAATAGATTCCCAACCAGATTTCTCTATTTACGAACAAACTGCATCAATCGATTCAGCGTCTTTAAAAACCCTTTTACCCATAATTTTAAGTGTTTTGGACGACAAAAATTTTTTACTTAACACAGTGACAAAGCAAATACTATGGTTTAAATTTTACTAAAATTCTTAATTAGGTTATGCGTGATAAATTTAGTGTAGAACCATCAGATCAAACATGTTTAATAGAAAAATAAAGCTATAATGCCAAATCTCTTTATAATTCCCATCAAAATTGACGTCCTTCGAGTTTCGCTGTACTACTTCAACTTCAATAGATTCCCAACCAAATTTCTCTATTTACGAACGTACTGCATCAATCGATTCAGCGTCTTTAAAAACCCTTTTACCCATATTTTCAAGTGTTTTTGACGACAAAAATTTTTTACTTAACACAGTGACAAAGCAAATACTATGGTTTAAATTTTGCTAAAATTTCAATTAGGTTATGCGTGATAAATTTAGTGTAGAACCATCAGATCAAACATGTTTAATAGGAAAATAAAGCTATAATGCCAAATCTCTTTATAATTCCCATCAAAATTGACGTCCTTCGAGTTTCGCTGTACTACTTCAACTTCAATAGATTCCCAACCAAATTTCTCTATTTACGAATAAACTGCATCAATCGATTCAGCGTCTTTAAAAACCCTTTTACCCATATTTTCAAGTGTTTTTGACCACAAAAATTTTTTACTTAACACAGTGACAAAGCAAATACTATGGTTTAAATTTTGCTAAAATTCTTAATTAGGTTATGCGTGATAAATTTAGTGTAGAACCATCAGATCAAACATGTTTAATAGGAAAATAAAGCTATAATGCCAAATCTCTTTATAATTCCCATCAAAATTGACGTCCTTCGAGTTTCGCTGTACTACTTCAACTTCAATAGATTCCCAACCAAATTTCTCTATTTACGAACAAACTGCATCAATCGATTCAGCGTCTTTAAAAACCCTTTTACCCATATTTTCAAGTGTTTTTGACGACAAAAATTTTTTACTTAACACAGTGACAAAGCAAATACTATGGTTTAAATTTTGCTAAAATTCTTAATTAGGTTATGCGTGATAAATTTAGTGTAGAACCATTAGATCAAACATGTTTAATAGGAAAATAAAGCTATAATGCCAAATCTCTTTATAATTCCCATCAAAATTGACGTCCTTCGAGTTTCGCTGTACTACTTCAACTTCAATAGATTCCCAACCAAATTTCTATATTAACGAACATACTGCATCAATCGATTCAGCGTCTTTAAAAACCCTTTTACCCATAATTTCAAGTGTTTTTGACGACAAAAATTTTTTACTTAACACAGTGACAAAGCAAATACTATGGTTTAAATTTTGCTAAAATTCTTAATTAGGTTATGCGTGATAAATTTAGTGTAGAACCATCAGATCAAACATGTTTAATAGGAAAATAAAGCTATAATGCCAAATCTCTTCATAATTCCCATCAAAATTGACGTCCTTCGAGTTTCGCTGTACTACTTCAACTTCAATAGATTCCCAACCAATTTTCTATTTACGAACATACTGCATCAATCGATTCAGCGTCTTTAAAAACCCTTTTACCCATAATTTCAAGTGTTTTTGACGACAAAAATTTTTTACTTAACACAGTGACAAAGCAAATACTATGGTTTAAATTTTGCTAAAATTCTTAATTAGGTTATGCGTGATAAATTTAGTGTAGAACCATCAGATCAAACATGTTTAATAGGAAAATAAAGCTATAATGCCAAATCTCTTTATAATTCCCATCAAAATTGACGTCCTTCGAGTTTCGCTGTACTACTTCAACTTCAATAGATTCCCAACCAAATTTCTCTATTTACGAACATACTGCATCAATCGATTCAGCGTCTTTAAAAACCCTTTTACCCATATTTTCAAGTGTTTTTGACGACAAAAATTTTTTACTTAACACAGTGACAAAGCAAATACTATGGTTTAAATTTTGCTAAAATTCTTAATTAGGTTATGCTTGATAAATTTAGTGTAGAACCATTAGATCAAACATGTTTAATAGGAAAATAAAGCTATAATGCCAAATCTCTTTATAATTCCCATCAAAATTGACGTCCTTCGAGTTTCGCTGTACTACTTCAACTTCAATAGATTCCCAACCAAATTTCTCTATTTACGAACAAACTGCATCAATCGATTCAGCGTCTTTAAAAACCCTTTTACTTATAATTTCAAGTGTTTTGGACGACAAAAATTTTTTACTTAACACAGTGACAAAGCAAATACTATGGTTTAAATTTTGCTAAAATTCTTAATTAGGTTATGCGTGATAAATTTAGTGTAGAACCATTAGATCAAACATGTTTAATAGGAAAATAAAGCTATAATGCCAAATCTCTTCATAATTCCCATCAAAATTGACGTCCTTCGAGTTTCGCTGTACTACTTCAACTTCAATAGATTCCCAACCAAATTTCTCTATTTACGAATAAACTGCATTAATCGATTCAGCGTCTTTAAAAACACTTTTACTTATAATTTCAAGTGTTTTTGACCACAAAAATTTTTTACTTAACACAGTGACAAAGCAAATACTATGGTTTAAATTTTGCTAAAATTCTTAATTAGGTTATGCGTGATAAATTTAGTGTAGAACCATCAGATCAAACATGTTTAATAGGAAAATAAAGCTATAATGCCAAATCTCTTTATAATTCCCATCAAAATTGACGTCCTTCGAGTTTCGCTGTACTACTTCAACTTCAATAGATTCCCAACCAAAAGTCTATATTTACGAACCTACTGCATCAATCGATTCAGCGTCTTTAAAAACCCTTTTACCCATATTTTCAAGTGTTTTTGACGACAAAAATTTTTTACTTAACACAGTGACAAAGCAAATACTATGGTTTAAATTTTGCTAAAATTCTTAATTAGGTTATGCGTGATAAATTTAGTGTAGAACCATTAGATCAAACATGTTTAATAGGAAAATAAAGCTATAATGCCAAATCTCTTCATAATTCCCATCAAAATTGACGTCCTTCGAGTTTCGCTGTACTACTTCAACTTCAATAGATTCCCAACCAAATTTCTCTATTTACGAATAAACTGCATTAATCGATTCAGCGTCTTTAAAAACACTTTTACTTATAATTTCAAGTGTTTTTGACGACAAAAATTTTTTACTTAACACAGTGACAAAGCAAATACTATGGTTTAAATTTTGCTAAAATTCTTAATTAGGTTATGCGTGATAAATTTAGTGTAGAACCATTAGATCAAACATGTTTAATAGGAAAATAAAGCTATAATGCCAAATCTCTTTATAATTCCCATCAAAATTGACGTCCTTCGAGTTTCGCTGTACTACTTCAACTTCAATAGATTCCCAACCAAATTTCTATAATTTCGAACAACTTGCATCAATCGATTAACCGTATTTAAAAACACTTTTACCCATAATTTCAAGTGTTTTTGACCACTAAAATTTTTTACTTAACACAGTGACAAAGCAAATACTATGGTTTAAATTTTGCTAAAATTCTTAATTAGGTTATGCGTGATAAATTTAGTGTAGAACCATCAGATCAAACATGTTTAATAGGAAAATAAAGCTATAATGCCAAATCTCTTTATAATTCCCATCAAAATTGACGTCCTTCGAGTTTCGCTGTACTACTTCAACTTCAATAGATTCCCAACCAAATTTCTCTATTTACGAACAAACTGCATCAATCGATTCAGCGTCTTTAAAAACCCTTTTACCCATATTTTCAAGTGTTTTTGACGACAAAAATTTTTTACTTAACACAGTGACAAAGCAAATACTATGGTTTAAATTTTGCTAAAATTCTTAATTAGGTTATGCGTGATAAATTTAGTGTAGAACCATTAGATCAAACATGTTTAATAGGAAAATAAAGCTATAATGCCAAATCTCTTTATAATTCCCATCAAAATTGACGTCCTTCGAGTTTCGCTGTACTACTTCAACTTCAATAGATTCCCAACCAAATTTCTCTATTTACGAACAAACTGCATTAATCGATTCAGCGTCTTTAAAAACACTTTTACTTATAATTTCAAGTGTTTTTGACCACAAAAATTTTTTACTTAACACAGTGACAAAGCAAATACTATGGTTTAAATTTTGCTAAAATTCTTAATTAGGTTATGCGTGATAAATTTAGTGTAGAACCATCAGATCAAACATGTTTAATAGGAAAATAAAGCTATAATGCCAAATCTCTTTATAATTCCCATCAAAATTGACGTCCTTCGAGTTTCGCTGTACTACTTCAACTTCAATAGATTCCCAACCAAATTTCTCTATTTACGAACAAACTGCATCAATCGATTCATCGTCTTTAAAAACACTTTTACTTATAATTTCAAGTGTTTTTGACCACAAAAATTTTTTACTTAACACAGTGACAAAGCAAATACTATGGTTTAAATTTTGCTAAAACTTTTAATTAGGTTATGCGTGATAAATTTAGTGTAGAACCATCAGATCAAACATGTTTAATAGGAAAATAAAGCTATAATGCCAAATCTCTTTATAATTCCCATCAAAATTGACGTTCTTCGAGTTTCGCTGTACTACTTCAACTTCAATAGATTCCCAACCAAATTTCTCTATTTACGAACATACTGCATCAATCGATTCAGCGTCTGTAAAAACCCTTTTACCCATAATTTCAAGTGCTTTGGACGACAAAAATTTTTTACTTAACACAGTGACAAAGCAAATACTATGGTTTAAATTTTGCTAAAATTCTTAATTAGGTTATGCTTAATAAATTTAGTGTAGAACCATTAGATCTCGCATTAGATCAAACATGTTTAATAGGAAAATAAAGCTATAATGCCAAATCTCTTTATAATTCCCATCAAAATTGACGTCCTTGGAGTTTCGCTGTACTACTTCAACTTCAATAGATTCCCAACCAAATTTCTCTATTTACGAACATACTGCATCAATCGATTCAGCGTCTTTAAAAACACTTTTACTAATAATTTCAAGTGTTTTTGACCACAAAAATTTTTTACTTAACACAGTGACAAAGCAAATACTATGGTTTAAATTTTGCTAAAATTCTTAATTAGGTTATGCGTGATAAATTTAGTGTAGAACCATCAGATCAAACATGTTTAATAGGAAAATAAAGCTATAATGCCAAATCTCTTTATAATTCCCATCAAAATTGACGTCCTTCGAGTTTCGCTGTACTACTTCAACTTCAATAGATTCCCAACCAAATTTATTTACGAATAAACTGCATTAATCGATTCAGCGTCTTTAAAAACACTTTTACTTATAATTTCAAGTGTTTTTGACCACAAAAATTTTTTACTTAACACAGTGACAAAGCAAATACTATGGTTTAAATTTTGCTAAAATTCTTAATTAGGTTATGCGTGATAAATTTAGTGTAGAACCATTAGATCAAACATGTTTAATAGGAAAATAAAGCTATAATGCCAAATCTCTTTATAATTCCCATCAAAATTGACGTCCTTCGAGTTTCGCTGTACTACTTCAACTTCAATAGATTCCCAACCAAATTTCTATTTACGAACAAACTGCATCAATCGATTCAGCGTCTTTAAAAACCCTTTTACCCATAATTTCAAGTGTTTTTGACGACAAAAATTTTTTACTTAACACAGTGACAAAGCAAATACTATGGTTTAAATTTTGCTAAAATTCTTAATTAGGTTATGCGTGATAAATTTAGTGTAGAACCATCAGATCAAACATGTTTAATAGGAAAATAAAGCTATAATGCCAAATCTCTTCATAATTCCCATCAAAATTGACGTCCTTCGAGTTTCGCTGTACTACTTCAACTTCAATAGATTCCCAACCAAATTTATTTACGAATAAACTGCATTAATCGATTCAGCGTCTTTAAAAACACTTTTACTTATAATTTCAAGTGTTTTTGACCACAAAAATTTTTTACTTAACACAGTGACAAAGCAAATACTATGGTTTAAATTTTGCTAAAATTCTTAATTAGGTTATGCGTGATAAATTTAGTGTAGAACCATCAGATCAAACATGTTTAATAGGAAAATAAAGCTATAATGCCAAATCTCTTTATAATTCCCATCAAAATTGACGTCCTTCGAGTTTCGCTGTACTACTTCAACTTCAATAGATTCCCAACCAAATTTCTCTATTTACGAACAAACTGCATCAATCGATTCAGCGTCTTTAAAAACCCTTTTACCCATATTTTCAAGTGTTTTTGACGACAAAAATTTTTTACTTAACACAGTGACAAAGCAAATACTATGGTTTAAATTTTGCTAAAATTCTTAATTAGGTTATGCGGGATAAATTTAGTGTAAAACCATTAGATCAGATCAAACATGTTTAATAGGAAAATAAAGCTATAATGCCAAATCTCTTTATAATTCCCATCAAAATTGACGTCCTTCGAGTTTCGCTGTACTACTTCAACTTCAATAGATTCCCAACCAAATTTCTCTATTTACGAACATACTGCATCAATCGATTCAGCGTCTTTAAAAACACTTTTACCCATAATTTCAAGTGTGTTGGACGACAAAAATTTTTTACTTAACACAGTGACAAAGCAAATACTATGGTTTAAATTTTGCTAAAATTCTTAATTAGGTTATGCGTGATAAATTTAGTGTAGAACCATTAGATCAAACATGTTTAATAGGAAAATAAAGCTATAATGCCAAATCTCTTTATAATTCCCATCAAAATTGACGTCCTTCGAGTTTCGCTGTACTACTTCAACTTCAATAGATTCCCAACCAAATTTCTCTATTTACGAACATACTGCATCAATCGATTCAGCGTCTTTAAAAACCCTTTTACCCATAATTTCAAGTGTTTTTGACGACAAAAATTTTTTACTTAACACAGTGACAAAGCAAATACTATGGTTTAAATTTTGCTAAAATTTTTAATTAGGTTATGCGTGATAAATTTAGTGTAGAACCATCAGATCAAACATGTTTAATAGGAAAATAAAGCTATAATGCCAAATCTCTTTATAATTCCCATCAAAATTGACGTCCTTCGAGTTTCGCTGTACTACTTCAACTTCAATAGATTCCCAACCAAATTTTTCTATTTACGAACAAAGTGCATTAATCGATTCAGCGTCTTTAAAAACACTTTTACTTATAATTTCAAGTGTTTTTGACCACAAAAATTTTTTACTTAACACAGTGACAAAGCAAATACTATGGTTTAAATTTTGCTAAAATTTTTAATTAGGTTATGCGTGATAAATTTAGTGTAGAACCATCAGATCAAACATGTTTAATAGGAAAATAAAGCTATAATGCCAAATCTCTTCATAATTCCCATCAAAATTGACGTCCTTCGAGTTTCGCTGTACTACTTCAACTTCAATAGATTCCCAACCAAATTTCTCTATTTACGAATAAACTGCATTAATCGATTCAGCGTCTTTAAAAACACTTTTACTTATAATTTCAAGTGTTTTTGACGACAAAAATTTTTTACTTAACACAGTGACAAAGCAAATACTATGGTTTAAATTTTGCTAAAATTCTTAATTAGGTTATGCGTGATAAATTTAGTGTAGAACCATCAGATCAAACATGTTTAATAGGAAAATAAAGCTATAATGCCAAATCTCTTTATAATTCCCATCAAAATTGACGTCCTTCGAGTTTCGCTGTACTACTTCAACTTCAATAGATTCCCAACCAAATTTCTCTATTTACGAACATACTGCATCAATCGATTCAGCGTCTTTAAAAACACTTTTACTAATAATTTCAAGTGTTTTTGACCACAATAATTTTTTACTTAACACAGTGACAAAGCAAATACTATGGTTTAAATTTTGCTAAAACTTTTAATTAGGTTATGCGTGATAAATTTAGTGTAGAACCATTAGATCAAACATGTTTAATAGGAAAATAAAGCTATAATGCCAAATCTCTTTATAATTCCCATCAAAATTGACGTCCTTCGAGTTTCGCTGTACTACTTCAACTTCAATAGATTCCCAACCAAATTTCTATTTAAGAACATACTGCATCAATCGAGTCAGCTTCTTTAAAAACCCTTTTACCCATAATTTCAAGTGCATTGGACGACAAAAATTTTTTACTTAACACAGTGACAAAGCAAATACTATGGTTTAAATTTTGCTAAAATTCTTATTTAGGTTATGCGTGATAAATTTAGTGTAGAACCATTAGATCAAACATGTTTAATAGGAAAATAAAGCTATAATGCCAAATCTCTTTATAATTCCCATCAAAATTGACGTCCTTCGAGTTTCGCTGTACTACTTCAACTTCAATAGATTCCCAACCAAATTTCTCTATTTACGAATAAACTGCATTAATCGATTCAGCGTCTTTAAAAACACTTTTACTTATAATTTCAAGTGTTTTTGACCACAAAAATTTTTTACTTAACACAGTGACAAAGCAAATACTATGGTTTAAATTTTGCTAAAATTCTTAATTAGGTTATGCGTGATAAATTTAGTGTAGAACCATCAGATCAAACATGTTTAATAGGAAAATAAAGCTATAATGCCAAATCTCTTTATAATTCCCATCAAAATTGACGTCCTTCGAGTTTCGCTGTACTACTTCAACTTCAATAGATTCCCAACCAAATTTCTACATTTACGATTAAACTGCATTAATCGATTCAGCGTCTTTAAAAACACTTTTACTTATAATTTCAAGTGTTTTTGATCAAAAAAATTTTTTACTTAACACAGTGACATAGCAAATACTATGGTTTAAATTTTGCTAAAATTCTTTATTAGGTTATGCGTGATAAATTTTTGTGTAGAACCATTAGATCAAACATGTTTAATAGGAAAATAACGCTATAATGCCAAATCTCTTTATATTTCCCATCAAAATTGACGTCCTTCGAGTTTCGCTGTACTACTTCAACTTCAATAGATTCCCAACCAAATTTCTCTATTTACGAATAAACTGCATCAATCGATTCAGCGTCTTTAAAAACACTTTTACTTATAATTTCAAGTGTTTTTGACCACAAAAATTTTTTACTTAACACAGTGAGAAAGCAAATACTATGGTTTAAATTTTGCTAAAATTCTTAATTAGGTTATGCGTGATAAATTTAGTGTAGAACCATTAGATCAAACATGTTTAATAGGAAAATAAAGCTATAATGCCAAATCTCTTTATAATTCCCATCAAAATTGACGTCCTTCGAGTTTCGCTGTACTACTTCAACTTCAATAGATTCCCAACCAAATTTCTCTATTTACGAATAAACTGCACCAATCGATTCAGCGTCTTTAAAAACCCTTTTACCCATAATTTTAAGTGTTTTTGACGACAAAAATTTTTTACTTAACACAGTGACAAAGCAAATACTATGGTTTAAATTTTGCTAAAATTCTTAATTAGGTTATGCGTGATAGATTTAGTGTAAAGACCATTAGATCAAACATGTTTAATAGGAAAATAAAGCTATAATGCCAAATCTCTTCATAATTTCCATCAAAATTGACGTCCTTCGAGTTTCGCTGTACTACTTCAACTTCAATAGATCCCCAACCAGATCCCCAACAAACTGCATTAATCGATTCAGCGTCTTTAAAAACACTTTTACTTATATTTTTAAGTGTTTTTGACGACAAAAATTTTTTACTTAACACAGTGACAAAGCAAATACTATGGTTTAGATTTTGCTAAAATTCTTATTTAGGTTATGCGTGATAGATTTAGTGTAAAGACCATTAGATCAAACATGTTTAATAGGAAAATAAAGCTATAATGCCAAATCTCTTTATAATTCCCATCAAAATTGACTTCCTTCGAGTTTCGATGTACTACTTCAACTTCAATAGATTCCCAACCAAGTTTATTTACGAACAAACTGCATCAATCGATTCAGCGTCTTTAAAAACACTTTTACCCATAGTTTCAAGTGTTTTTGAAGAATAAAATTTTTTACTTAACACACTGACAAAGCAAATACTATGGTTTAAATTTTGCTAAAATTCTTAATTAGGTTATGCGTGATAAATTTAGTGTAGAACCATCAGATCAAACATGTTTAATAGGAAAATAAAGCTATAATGCCAAATCTCTTTATAATTCCCATCAAATTTGACGTCCTTCGAGTTTCGCTGTACTACTTCAACTTCAATAGATTCCCAACCAAATTTCTCTATTTACGAATAAACTGCATTAATCGATTCAGCGTCTTTAAAAACACTTTTACTTATAATTTCAAGTGTTTTTGACCACAAAAATTTTTTACTTAACACAGTGACAAAGCAAATACTACGGTTTAAATTTTGCTAAATTTTTAATTAGGTTATGCGTGATAAATTTAGAGTAGAACCATCAGATCAAACATGTTTAATAGGAAAATAAAGCTATAATGCCAAATCTCTTTATAATTCCCATCAAAATTGACGTCCTTCGAGTTTCGCTGTACTACTTCAACTTCAATAGATTCCCAACCAAATTTCTCTATTTACGAATAAACTGCATCAATCGATGGAGCGTATTTAAAAACCCATTTACCCATAATTTCAAGTGCTTTTCACGACAAAAATTTTTTACTTAACACAGTGACAAACCAAATACTATGGTTTAAATTTTGCTAAAATTCTTAATTAGGTTATGCGTGATAAATTTAGTGTAGAACCATTAGATCAGATCAAACATGTTTAATAGGAAAATAAAGCTATAATGCCAAATCTCTTTATAATTCCCATCAAAATTGACGTCCTTCGAGTTTCGCTGTACTACTTCAACTTCAATAGATTCCCAACCAAATTTCTCTATTTACGAACAAACTGCATCAATCGATTCAGCGTCTTTAAAAACCCTTTTACCCATAATTTCAAGTGTTTTTGACGACAAAAATTTTTTACTTAACACAGTGACAAAGCAAATACTATGGTTTAAATTTTGCTAAAATTCTTAATTAGGTTATGCGTGATAAATTTAGTGTAGAACCATTAGATCAAACATGTTTAATAGGAAAATAAAGCTATAATGCCAAATCTCTTTATAATTCCCATCAAAATTGACGTCCTTCGAGTTTCGCTGTACTACTTCAACTTCAATAGATTCCCAACCAAATTTCTCTATTTACGAACATACTGCATCAATCGATTCAGCGTCTTTAAAAACACTTTTACCCATAATTTCAAGTGTTTTTGACGACAAAAATTTTTTACTTAACACAGTGACAAAGCAAATACTATGGTTTAAATTTTGCTAAAATTCTTAATTAGGTTATGCGTGATAAATTTAGTGTAGAACCATCAGATCAAACATGTTTAATAGGAAAATAAAGCTATAATGCCAAATCTCTTTATAATTCCCATCAAAATTGACGTCCTTCGAGTTTCGCTGTACTACTTCAACTTCAATAGATTCCCAACCAAATTTCTCTATTTACGAACAAACTGCATTAATCGATTCAGCGTCTTTAAAAACACTTTTACTTATAATTTCAAGTGTTTTTGACCACAAAAATTTTTTACTTAACACAGTGACAAAGCAAATACTATGGTTTAAATTTTGCTAAAATTCTTAATTAGGTTATGCGTGATAAATTTAGTGTAGAACCATCAGATCAAACATGTTTAATAGGAAAATAAAGCTATAATGCCAAATCTCTTCATAATTCCCATCAAAATTGACGTCCTTCGAGTTTCGCTGTACTACTTCAACTTCAATAGATTCCCAACCAAATTTCTCTATTTACGAACAAACTGCATTAATCGATTCAGCGTCTTTAAAAACACTTTTACTTATAATTTCAAGTGCTTTGGACGACAAAAATTTTTTACTTAACACAGTGACAAAGCAAATACTATGGTTTAAATTTTGCTAAAATTCTTAATTAGGTTATGCGTGATAAATTTAGTGTAGAACCATCAGATCAAACATGTTTAATAGGAAAATAAAGCTATAATGCCAAATCTCTTCATAATTCCCATCAAAATTGACTTCCTTCGAGTTTCGCTGTACTACTTCAACTTCAATAGATTCCCAACCAAATTTCTCTATTTACGAATAAACTGCATTAATCGATTCAGCGTCTTTAAAAACACTTTTACTTATAATTTCAAGTGTTTTTGACGACAAAAATTTTTTACTTAACACAGTGACAAAGCAAATACTATGGTTTAAATTTTGCTAAAATTCTTAATTAGGTTATGCGTGATAAATTTAGTGTAGAACCATTAGATCAAACATGTTTAATAGGAAAATAAAGCTATAATGCCAAATCTCTTTATAATTCCCATCAAAATTGACGTCCTTCGAGTTTCGCTGTACTACTTCAACTTCAATAGATTCCCAACCAAATTTCTCTATTTACGAACAAACTGCATCAATCGATTCAGCGTCTTTAAAAACCCTTTTACCCATATTTTCAAGTGTTTTTGACGACAAAAATTTTTTACTTAACACAGTGACAAAGCAAATACTATGGTTTAAATTTTGCTAAAATTCTTAATTAGGTTATGCGTGATAAATTTAGTGTAGAACCATTAGATCAAACATGTTTAATAGGAAAATAAAGCTATAATGCCAAATCTCTTTATAATTCCCATCAAAATTGACGTCCTTCGAGTTTCGCTGTACTACTTCAACTTCAATAGATTCCCAACCAAATTTCTCTATTTACGAATAAACTGCATCAATCGATTCAGCGTCTTTAAAAACCCTTTTACCCATAATTTCAAGTGTTTTTGACGACAAAAATTTTTTACTTAACACAGTGACAAAGCAAATACTATGGTTTAAATTTTGCTAAAATTCTTAATTAGGTTATGCGTGATAAATTTAGTGTAGAACCATCAGATCAAACATGTTTAATAGGAAAATAAAGCTATAATGCCAAATCTCTTTATAATTCCCATCAAAATTGACGTCCTTCGAGTTTCGCTGTACTACTTCAACTTCAATAGATTCCCAACCAAATTTCGTATTTACGAACTAACTGCATTAATCGATTCAGCGTTTTTAAAAACACTTTTACCTATATTTTCAAGTGTTTTTGACGACAAAAATTTTTTACTTAACACAGTGACAAAGCAAATACTATGGTTTAAATTTTGCTAAAATTCTTAATTAGGTTATGCGTGATAAATTTAGTGTAGAACCATCAGATCAAACATGTTTAATAGGAAAATAAAGCTATAATGCCAAATCTCTTTATAATTCCCATCAAAATTGACGTCCTTCGAGTTTCGCTGTACTACATCAACTTAAATACATTACCAACCAAATTTGTATTTACGAATAAACTGCATTAATCGATTCAGCGTCTTTAAAAACACTTTTACTTATAATTTCAAGTGTTTTGGACGACAAAAATTTTTTACTTAACACAGTGACAAAGCAAATACTATGGTTTAAATTTTGCTAAAATTTGTAATTAGGTTATGCGTGATAAATTTAGTGTAGAACCATTAGATCAAACATGTTTAATAGGAAAATAAAGCTATAATGCCAAATCTCTTTATAATTCCCATCAAAATTGACGTCCTTCGAGTTTCGCTGTACTACTTCAACTTCAATAGATTCCCAACCAAATTTCTCTATTTACGAACAAACTGCATCAATCGATTCAGCGTCTATAAAAACACTTTTACTTATAATTTCAAGTGTTTTTGACGACAAAAATTTTTTACTTAACACAGTGACAAAGCAAATACTATGGTTTAAATTTTGCTAAAATTCTTAATTAGGTTATGCGTGATAAATTTAGTGTAGAACCATTAGATCAAACATGTTTAATAGGAAAATAAAGCTATAATGCCAAATCTCTTTATAATTCCCATCAAAATTGACGTCCTTCGAGTTTCGCTGTACTACTTCAACTTCAATAGATTCCCAACCAAATTTCTACATTTACGATTAAACTGCATCAATCGATTCAGCGTCTTTAAAAACCCTTTTACCCATAATTTCAAGTGTTTTTGACGACAAAAATTTTTTACTTAACACAGTGACAAAGCAAATACTATGGTTTAAATTTTGCTAAAATTCTTAATTAGGTTATGCGTGATAAATTTAGTGTAGAACCATCAGATCAAACATGTTTAATAGGAAAATAAAGCTATAATGCCAAATCTCTTTATAATTCCCATCAAAATTGACGTCCTTCGAGTTTCGCTGTACTACTTCAACTTCAATAGATTCCCAACCAAATTTCTCTATTTACGAATAAACTGCATTAATCGATTCAGCGTCTTTAAAAACACTTTTACTTATAATTTCAAGTGTTTTTGACGACAAAAATTTTTTACTTAACACAGTGACAAAGCAAATACTATGGTTTAAATTTTGCTAAAATTCTTAATTAGGTTATGCGTGATAAATTTAGTGTAGAACCATTAGATCAAACATGTTTAATAGGAAAATAAAGCTATAATGCCAAATCTCTTTATAATTCCCATCAAAATTGACGTCCTTCGAGTTTCGCTGTACTACTTCAACTTCAATAGATTCCCAACCAAATTTCTCTATTTACGAACAAACTGCATCAATCGATTCAGCGTCTTTAAAAACCCTTTTACCCATATTTTCAAGTGTTTTTGACGACAAAAATTTTTTACTTAACACAGTGACAAAGCAAATACTATGGTTTAAATTTTGCTAAAATTCTTAATTAGGTTATGCGTGATAAATTTAGTGTAGAACCATCAGATCAAACATGTTTAATAGGAAAATAAAGCTATAATGCCAAATCTCTTTATAATTCCCATCAAAATTGACGTCCTTCGAGTTTCGCTGTACTACTTCAACTTCAATAGATTCCCAACCAAATTTCTCTATTTACGAATAAACTGCATCAATCGATTCAGCGTCTTTAAAAACCCTTTTACCCATATTTTCAAGTGTTTTTGACGACAAAAATTTTTTACTTAACACAGTGACAAAGCAAATACTATGGTTTAAATTTTGCTAAAATTCTTAATTAGGTTATGCGTGATAAATTTAGTGTAGAACCATTGGATCAGATCAAACATGTTTTATAGGAAAATAAAGCTATAATGCCAAATCTCTTTATAATTCCCATCAAAATTGACGTCCTTCGAGTTTCGCTGTACTACTTCAACTTCAATAGATTACCAACCAAATTTCTAGATTTACGAACAAACTGCATCAATCGATTCAGCGTCTGTAAAAACCATTTTACTTATAATTTCAAGTGTTTTTGACGACAAAAATTTTTTACTTAACACAGTGACAAAGCAAATACTATGGTTTAAATTTTGCTAAAATTCTTAATTAGGTTATGCGTGATAAATTTAGTGTAGAACCATTAGATCAAACATGTTTAATAGGAAAATAAAGCTATAATGCCAAATCTCTTTATAATTCCCATCAAAATTGACGTCCTTCGAGTTTCGCTGTACTACTTCAACTTCAATAGATTCCCAACCAAATTTCTCTATTTACGAACAAACTGCATTAATCGATTCAGCGTCTTTAAAAACACTTTTACTTATAATTTCAAGTGTTTTTGACGACAAAAATTTTTTACTTAACACAGTGACAAAGCAAATACTATGGTTTAAATTTTGCTAAAATTCTTAATTAGGTTATGCGTGATAAATTTAGTGTAGAACCATCAGATCAAACATGTTTAATAGGAAAATAAAGCTATAATGCCAAATCTCTTTATAATTCCCATCAAAATTGACGTCCTTCGAGTTTCGCTGTACTACTTCAACTTCAATAGATTCGAACGATTTAGCGTCTTTAAAAACACTTTTACTTATAATTTCAAGTGTTTTTGACCACAAAAATTTTTTACTTAACACAGTGACAAAGCAAATACTATGGTTTAAATTTTGCTAAAATTCTTAATTAGGTTATGCGTGATAAATTTAGTGTAGAACCATCAGATCAAACATGTTTAATAGGAAAATAAAGCTATAATGCCAAATCTCTTCATAATTCCCATCAAAATTGACGTCCTTCGAGTTTCGCTGTACTACTTCAACTTCAATAGATTCCCAACCAAATTTCTCTATTTACGAACAAACTGCATCAATCGATTCAGCGTCTTTAAAAACACTTTTACTTATAATTTCAAGTGTTTTTGACCACAAAAATTTTTTACTTAACACAGTGACAAAGCAATTACTATGGTTTAAATTTTGCTAAAATTCTTAATTAGGTTATGCGTGATAAATTTAGTGTAGAACCATTAGATCAAACATGTTTAATAGGAAAATAAAGCTATAATGCCAAATCTCTTTATAATTCCCATCAAAATTGACGTCCTTGGAGTTTCGCTGTACTACTTTAACTTCAATAGATTCCCAACCAAATTTCTCTATTTACGAACATACTGCATCAATCGATTCAGCGTATTTAAAAACCCTTTTACCCATTATTTCAAGTGTTTTTGACGACAAAAATTTTTTACTTAACACAGTGACAAAGCAAATACTATGGTTTATATTTTGCTAAAGATTTTAATTAGGTTATGCGTGATAAATTTAGTGTAGAACTATTAGATCTCGCATTAGATCAAACATGTTTAATAGGAAAATAAAGCTATAATGCCAAATCTCTTTATAATTCCCATCAAAATTGACGTCCTTCGAGTTTCGCTGTACTACTTCAACTTCAATAGATTCCCAACCAAATTTCTCTATTTACGAACGTACTGCATCAATCGATTCAGCGTCTTTAAAAACCCTTTTACCCATATTTTCAAGTGTTTTTGACGACAAAAATTTTTTACTTAACACAGTGACAAAGCAAATACTATGGTTTAAATTTTGCTAAAATTCTTAATTAGGTTATGCGTGATAAATTTAGTGTAGAACCATTAGATCAAACATGTTTAATAGGAAAATAAAGCTATAATGCCAAATCTCTTTATAATTCCCATCAAAATTGACGTCCTTCGAGTTTCGCTGTACTACTTCAACTTCAATAGATTCCCAACCAAATTTCTCTATTTACGAACAAACTGCATCAATCGATTCAGCGTCTTTAAAAACCCTTTTACTTATAATTTCAAGTGTTTTTGACAACAAAAATTTTTTACTTAACATAGTGACAAAGCAAATACTATGGTTTAAATTTTGCTAAAATTCTTAATTAGGTTATGCGTGATAAATTTAGTGTAGAACCATTAGATCAAACATGTTTAATAGGAAAATAAAGCTATAATGCCAAATCTCTTTATAATTCCCATCAAAATTGACGTCCTTCGAGTTTCGCTGTACTACTTCAACTTCAATAGATTCCCAACCAAATTTCTCTATTTACGAACGTACTGCATCAATCGATTCAGCGTCTTTAAAAACCCTTTTACCCATATTTTCAAGTGTTTTTGACGACAAAAATTTTTTACTTAACACAGTGACAAAGCAAATACTATGGTTTAAATTTTGCTAAAATTTTAATTAGGTTATGCGTGATAAATTTAGTGTAGAACCATCAGATCAAACATGTTTAATAGGAAAATAAAGCTATAATGCCAAATCTCTTTATAATTCCCATCAAAATTGACGTCCTTCGAGTTTCGCTGTACTACTTCAACTTCAATAGATTCCCAACCAAATTTCTCTATTTACGAACAAACTGCATTAATCGATTCAGCGTCTTTAAAAACACTTTTACTTATAATTTCAAGTGTTTTTGACGACAAAAATTTTTTACTTAACACAGTGACAAAGCAAATACTATGGTTTAAATTTTGCTAAAATTTTTAATTAGGTTATGCGTGATAAATTTAGTGTTAAACCATCAGATCAAACATGTTTAATAGGAAAATAAAGCTATAATGCCAAATCTCTTTATAATTCCCATCAAAATTGACGTCCTTTGAGTTTCGCTGTACTACTTCAACTTCAATAGATTCCCAACCAAATTTTTCTATTTACGAACAAACTGCATTAATCGATTCAGCGTCTTTAAAAACACTTTTACTTATAATTTCAAGTGTTTTGGACGACAGAAATTTTTTACTTAACACAGTGACAAAGCAAATACTATGGTTTAAATTTTGCTAAAATTCTTAATTAGGTTATGCGTGATAAATTTAGTGTAGAACCATTAGATCAAACATGTTTAATAGGAAAATAAAGCTATAATGCCAAATCTCTTTATAATTCCCATCAAAATTGACGTCCTTCGAGTTTCGCTGTACTACTTCAACTTCAATAGATTCCCAACCAAATTTCTCTATTTACGAATAAACTGCATCAATCGATTCAGCGTCTTTAAAAACACTTTTACTTATAATTTCAAGTGTTTTTGACCACAAAAATTTTTTACTTAACACAGTGACAAAGCAAATACTATGGTTTAAATTTTGCTAAAATTCTTAATTAGGTTATGCGTGATAAATTTAGTGTAGAACCATTAGATCAAACATGTTTAATAGGAAAATAAAGCTATAATGCCAAATCTCTTTATAATTCCCATCAAAATTGACGTCCTTCGAGTTTCGCTGTACTACTTCAACTTCAATAGATTCCCAACCAAATTTCTCTATTTACGAACATACTGCATCAATCGATTCAGCGTCTTTAAAAACCCTTTTACCCATAATTTCAAGTGTTTTTGACGACAAAAATTTTTTACTTAACACAGTGACAAAGCAAATACTATGGTTTAAATTTTGCTAAAATTCTTAATTAGGTTATGCGTGATAAATTTAGTGTAGAACCATTAGATCAAACATGTTTAATAGGAAAATAAAGCTATAATGCCAAATCTCTTTATAATTCCCATCAAAATTGACGTCCTTCGAGTTTCGCTGTACTACTTCAACTTCAATAGATTCCCAACCAAACTATTTACGAACAAACTGCATTAATCGATTCAGCGTCTTTAAAAACACTTTTACTTATAATTTCAAGTGTTTTTGACGACAAAAATTTTTTACTTAACACAGTGACAAAGCAAATACTATGGTTTAAATTTTGCTAAAATTCTTAATTAGGTTATGCGTGATAAATTTAGTGTAGAACCATCAGATCAAACATGTTTAATAGGAAAATAAAGCTATAATGCCAAATCTCTTTATAATTCCCATCAAAATTGACGTCCTTCGAGTTTCGCTGTACTACTTCAACTTCAATAGATTCCCAACCAAATTTCTCTATTTACGAACATACTGCATAAATCGATTCAGCGTCTTTAAAAACACTTTTACTGATAATTTCAAGTGTTTTTGACCTCAAAAATTTTTTACTTAACACATTGACAAAGCAATTAATATGGTTTAAATATTGCTAAATATTTTTATTAGGTTATGCGTGATAAATTTAGTGTAGAACCATTAGATCAAACATGTTTAATAGGAAAATAAAGCTATAATGCCAAATCTCTTTATAATTCCCATCAAAATTGACGTCCTTCGAGTTTCGCTGTACTACTTCAACTTCAATAGATTCCCAACCAAATTTCTCTATTTACGAACAAACTGCATTAATCGATTCAGCGTCTTTAAAAACACTTTTACTTATAATTTCAAGTGTTTTTGACCACAAAAATTTTTTACTTAACACAGTGACAAAGCAAATACTATGGTTTAAATTTTGCTAAAATTCTTAATTAGGTTATGCGTGATAAATTTAGTGTAGAACCATCAGATCAAACATGTTTAATAGGAAAATAAAGCTATAATGCCAAATCTCTTTATAATTCCCATCAAAATTGACGTCCTTGAAGTTTCGCTTTACTACTTCAACTTCAATAGATTCCCAACCAAATTTCTCTATTTACGAACATAATGCATCAATCGATTCAGCGTCTGTAAAAACCCGTTTACCCATAATTTCAAGTGCTTTGGACGACAAAAATTTTTTACTTAACACAGTGACAAAGCAAATACTATGGTTTAAATTTTGCTAAAATTCTTAATTAGCTTATGCGTGAAAAATTTAGTGTAGAACCATTAGATCTCGCATTAGATCAAACATGTTTGATAGGAAAATAAAGCTATAATGCCAAATCTCTTTATAATTCCCATCAAAATTGACGTCCTTCGAGTTTCGCTGTACTACTTCAACTTCAATAGATTCCCAACCAAATTTCTCTATTTACGAACGTACTGCATCAATCGATTCAGCGTCTTTAAAAACCCTTTTACCCATATTTTCAAGTGTTTTTGACGACAAAAATTTTTTACTTAACACAGTGACAAAGCAAATACTATGGTTTAAATTTTGCTAAAATTCTTAATTAGGTTATGCGTGATAAATTTAGTGTAGAACCATTAGATCAAACATGTTTAATAGGAAAATAAAGCTATAATGCCAAATCTCTTTATAATTCCCATCAAAATTGACGTCCTTCGAGTTTCGCTGTACTACTTCAACTTCAATAGATTCCCAACCAAATTTCTCTATTTACGAACAAACTGCATCAATCGATTCAGCGTCTTTAAAAACACTTTTACTTATAATTTCAAGTGTTTTGACCACAAAAATTTTTTACTTAACACAGTACAAAGCAAATACTACGGTTTAAATTTTGCTAAAATTCTTAATTAGGTTATGCGTGATAAATTTAGTGTAGAACCATCAGATCAAACATGTTTAATAGGAAAATAAAGCTATAATGCCAAATCTCTTTATAATTCCCATCAAAATTGACGTCCTTCGAGTTTCGCTGTACTACTTCAACTTCAATAGATTCCCAACCACATTTCTATTTACGATTAAACTGCATAAATCGATTCAGCGTCTTTAAAAACCCTTTTACACATATTTTCAAGTGTTTTTGACGACAAAAATTTTTTACTTAACACAGTGATAAAGCAAATACTATGGTTTAAATTTTACTAAAATTTTAATTAGGTTATGCGTGATAAATTTAGTGTAGAACCATTAGATCAAACATGTTTAATAGGAAAATAAAGCTATAATGCCAAATCTCTTTATAATTCCCATCAAAATTGACGTCCTTGGAGTTTCGCTGTACTACTTCAACTTCAATCGATTCAGCGTCTTTAAAAACACTTTTACTTATAATTTCAAGTGTTTTTGACCACAAAAATTTTTTACTTAACACAGTGACAAAGCAAATACTATGGTTTAAATTTTGCTAAAATTCTTAATTAGGTTATGCGTGATAAATTTAGTGTAGAACCATCAGATCAAACATGTTTAATAGGAAAATAAAGCTATAATGCCAAATCTCTTCATAATTCCCATCAAAATTGACGTCCTTCGAGTTTCGCTGTACTACTTCAACTTCAATAGATTCCCAACCAAATTTCTCTATTTACGAATAAACTGCATTAATCGATTCAGCGTCTTTAAAAACACTTTTACTTATAATTTCAAGTGTTTTTGACCACAAAAATTTTTTACTTAACACAGTGACAAAGCAAATACTATGGTTTAAATTTTGCTAAAATTCTTAATTAGGTTATGCGTGATAAATTTAGTGTAGAACCATTAGATCAAACATGTTTAATAGGAAAATAAAGCTATAATGCCAAATCTCTTTATAATTCCCATCAAAATTGACGTCCTTCGAGTTTCGCTGTACTACTTCAACTTCAATAGATTCCCAACCAAATTTCTCTATTTACGAACAAACTGCATCAATCGATTCAGCGTCTTTAAAAACCCTTTTACCCATAATTTCAAGTGTTTTTGACGACAAAAATTTTTTACCTAACACAGTGACAAAGCAAATACTATGGTTTAAATTTTGCTAAAATTCTAAATAGGTTATGCGTGATAAATTTAGTTTAGAACCATTAGATCAAACATGTTTAATAGGAAAATAAAGCTATAATGCCAAATCTCTTTATAATTCCCATCAAAATTGACGTCCTTCGAGTTTCGCTGTACTACTTCAACTTCAATAGATTCCCAACCAAATTTCTATTTACGAACAAACTGCATCAATCGATTCAGCGTCTTTAAAAACTCTTTTACCCATAATTACAAGTGCTTTTGACGACAAAAATTTTTTACTTAACACAGTGACAAAGCAAATACTATGGTTTAAATTTTGCTAAAATTCTTAATTAGGTTATGCGTGATAAATTTAGTGTAGAACCATCAGATCAAACATGTTTAATAGGAAAATAAAGCTATAATGCCAAATCTCTTTATAATTCCCATCAAAATTGACGTCCTTCGAGTTTCGCTGTACTACTTCAACTTCAATAGATTCCCAACCAAATTTCTCTATTTACGAACAAACTGCATCAATCGATTCAGCGTCTTTAAAAACACTTTTACCCATTATTTCAAGTGTTTTTGACGACAAAAATTTTTTACTTATCACAGTGACAAAGCAAATACTATGGTTTAAATTTTGCTAAAATTCTTAATTAGGTTATGCGTGATAAATTTAGTGTAGAACCATCAGATCAAACATGTTTAATAGGAAAATAAAGCTATAATGCCAAATCTCTTTATAATTCCCATCAAAATTGACGTCCTTCGAGTTTCGCTGTACTACTTCAACTTCAATAGATTCCCAACCAAATTTCTATTTACGAACAAACTGCATCAATCGATTCAGCGTCTTTAAAAACACTTTTACTTATAATTTCAAGTGTTTTTGACGACAAAAATTTTTTACTTAACACAGTGACAAAGCAAATACTATGGTTTAAATTTTGCTAAAATTCTTAATTAGGTTATGCGTGATAAATTTAGTGTAGAACCATTAGATCAAACATGTTTAATAGGAAAATAAAGCTATAATGCCAAATCTCTTTATAATTCCCATCAAAATTGACGACCTTCGAGTTTCGCTGTACCACAACTTCAATAGATTCCCAACCAAATTTCTATTTACGAACAAACTGCATTAATCGATTCAGCGTCTTTAAAAACACCTTTACCCATATTTTCAAGTGTTTTTGACGACAAAAAGTTTTTACTTAACACAGTGACAAAGCAAATACTCTGGTTTAAATTTTGCTAAAATTCTTAATTAGGTTATGCATGATAAATTTAGTGTAAAACCATTAGATCAAACATGTTTAATGGGAAAATAAAGCTATAATGCCAAATCTCTTTATAATTCTCATCAAAATTGACGTCCTTCGAGTTTCGCTGTACTACTTCAATTTCAATAGATTCCCAACCAAATTTCTCCATTTACGAATAAACTGCATTAATCGATTCAGCGTCTTTAAAAACACTTTTACTTATAATTTCAAGTGTTTTTGACCACAAAAATTTTTTACTTAACACAGTGACAAAGCAAATACTATGGTTTAAATTTTGCTAAAATTCTTAATTAGGTTATGCGTGATAAATTTACTGTAGAACCATCAGATCAAACATGTTTAATAGGAAAATAAAGCTATAATGCCAAATCTCTTTATAATTCCCATCAAAATTGACGTCCTTCGAGTTTCGCTGTACTACTTCAACTTCAATAGATTAACAACCAAATTTCTATTTGCGAATAAACTGCATTAATCGATTCAGCGTCTTTAAAAACACTTTTACCTATAATTTCAAGTGTTTTTGACGACAAAAATTTTTTACTTAACACAGTGACAAAGCAAATACTATGGTTTAAATTTTGCTAAAATTCTTAATTAGGTTATGCGTGATAAATTTAGTGTAGAACCATTAGATCAAACATGTTTAATAGGAAAATAAAGCTATAATGCCAAATCTCTTTATAATTCCCATCAAAATTGACGTCCTTCGAGTTTCGCTGTACTACTTCAACTTCAATAGATTCCCAACCAAATTTCTCTATTTACGAATAAACTGCATCAATCGATTCAGCGTCTTTAAAAACCCTTTTACTAATAATTTCAGGTGTTTTTGACGACAGAAATTTTTTACTGAACACAGTAAAAGCAAATACTATGGTTTAAATTTTGCTAAAATTTTAATTAGGTTATGCGTGATAAATTTAGTGTAGAACCATTAGATCAAACATGTTTAATAGGAAAATAAAGCTATAATGCCAAATCTCTTTATAATTCCCATCAAAATTGACGTCCTTCAAGTTTCGCTGTACTACTTCAACTTCAATAGATTCCCAACCAAATTTCTCTATTTACGAACATACTGCATCAATCGATTCAGCGTCTTTAAAAACCCTTTTACCCATATTTTCAAGTGTTTTTGACGACAAAAATTTTTTACTTAACACAGGACAAAGCAAATACTATGGTTGAAATTTTGCTAAAATTATAATTAGGTTATGCGTGATAAATTTAGTGTAAAACCATTAGAACCATTAGATCAAACATGTTTAATAGGAAAATAAAGCTATAATGCCAAATTTCTTTATAATTCCCATCAAAATTGACGTCCTTCGAGTTTCGCTGTACTACTTCAACTTCAATAGATTCCCAACCAAATTTCTATTTACGAACATACTGCATCAATCGATTCAGCGTCTTTAAAAACCCTTTTACCCATAATTTCAAGTGTTTTTGACGACAAAAATTTTTTACTTAACACAGTGACAAAGCAAATACTATGGTTTAAATTTTGCTAAAATTTTAATTAGGTTATGCGTGACAAATTTAGTGTAGAACCATTAGATCAAACATGTTTAATAGGAAAATAAAGCTATAATGCCAAATCTCTTTATAATTCCCATCAAAATTGACGTCCTTCGAGTTTCGCTGTACTACTTCAACTTCAATAGATTCCCAACCAAATTTTTCTATTTACGAACATACTGCATCAATCGATTCAGCGTCTTTAAAAACCCTTTTACCCATAATTTCAAGTGATTTGGACGACAAAAATTTTTTACTTAACACAGTGACAAAGCAAATACTATGGTTTAAATTTTGCTAAAATTCTTAATTAGGTTATGCGTGATAAATTTAGTGTAGAACCATCAGATCAAACATGTTTAATAGGAAAATAAAGCTATAATGCCAAATCTCTTTATAATTCCCATCAAAATTGACGTCCTTCGAGTTTCGCTGTACTACTTCAACTTCAATAGATTCCCAACCAAATTTCTCTATTTACGAACAAACTGCATCAATCGATTCAGCGTCTTTAAAAACACTTTTACTTATAATTTCAAGTGTTTTTGACGACAAAAATTTTTTACTTAACACAGTGACAAAGCAAATACTATGGTTTAAATTTTGCTAAAATTCTTAATTAGGTTATGCGTGATAAATTTAGTGTAGAACCATTAGATCAAACATGTTTAATAGGAAAATAAAGCTATAATGCCAAATCTCTTTATAATTCCCATCAAAATTGACGTCCTTCGAGTTTCGCTGTACTACTTCAACTTCAATAGATTCCCAACCAAATTTCTCTATTTACGAATAAACTGCATTAATCGATTCAGCGTCTTTAAAAACACTTTTACTTATAATTTCAAGTGTTTTTGACGACAAAAATTTTTTACTTAACACAGTGACAAAGCAAATACTATGGTTTAAATTTTGCTAAAATTCTTAATTAGGTTATGCGTGATAAATTTAGTGTAGAACCATCAGATCAAACATGTTTAATAGGAAAATAAAGCTATAATGCCAAATCTCTTTATAATTCCCATCAAAATTGACGTCCTTCGAGTTTCGCTGTACTACTTCAACTTCAATAGATTCCCAACCAAATTTCTATTTACGAACAAACTGCATCAATCGATTCAGCGTCTTTAAAAACACTTTTACTTATAATTTCAAGTGTTTTTGACGACAAAAATTTTTTACTTAACACAGTGACAAAGCAAATACTATGGTTTAAATTTTGCTAAAATTCTTAATTAGGTTATGCGTGATAAATTTAGTGTAGAACCATCAGATCAAACATGTTTAATAGGAAAATAAAGCTATAATGCCAAATCTCTTTATAATTCCCATCAAAATTGACGTCCTTCGAGTTTCGCTGTACTACTTCAACTTCAATAGATTCCCAACCAAATTTCTCTATTTACGAACAAACTGCATCAATCGATTCAGCGTCTTTAAAAACACTTTTACTTATAATTTCAAGTGTTTTTGACGACAAAAATTTTTTACTTAACACAGTGACAAAGCAAATACTATGGTTTAAATTTTGCTAAAATTCTTAATTAGGTTATGAGTGATAAATTTAGTGTAGAACCATTGGATCAAACATGTTTAATAGGAAAATAAAGCTATAATGCCAAATCTCTTTATAATTCCCATCAAAATTGACGTCCTTCGAGTTTCGCTGTACTACTTCAACTTCAATAGATTCCCAACCAAATTTCCCTATTTACGAACAAACTGCATCAATCGATTCAGCGTCTTTAAAAACCCTTTTACCCATATTTTCAAGTGTTTTTGACGACAGAAATTTTTTACTTAACACAGTGACAAAGCAAATACCATGGTTTAAATTTTGCTAAAATTCTAAATTAGGTTATGCGTGCTAGATTTAGTGTAGAACCATTAGATCTCGCATTAGATCAAACATGTTTAATAGGAAAATAAAGCTATAATGCCAAATCTCTTCATAATTCCCATCAAAATTGACGTCCTTGGAGTTTCGCTGTACTACTTCAACTTCAATAGATACCCAACCAAATTTCTATTAACGAACATACTGCATCAATCGATTCAGTGTATGTAAAAACCCTTTTACCCATAATTTCAAGTGTTTTGGACGACAAAAATTTTTTACTTAACACAGTGACAAAGCAAATACTATGGTTTAAATTTTGCTAAAATTCTTAATTAGGTTATGCGTGATAAATTTAGTGTAGAACCATTAGATCAAACATGTTTAATAGGAAAATAAAGCTATAATGCCAAATCTCTTTATAATTCCCATCAAAATTGACGTCCTTCGAGTTTCGCTGTACTACTTCAACTTCAATAGATTCCCAACCAAATTTCTCTATTTACGAATAAACTGCATCAATCGATTCAGCGTCTTTAAAAACACTTTTACCCATATTTTCAAGTGCTTTAGACAAAAATTTTTTACTTAACACAGTGACAAAGCAAATACTATGGTTTAAATTTTGCTAAAATTCTTAATTAGGTTATGCGTGATAAATTTAGTGTAGAACCATCAGATCAAACATGTTTAATAGGAAAATAAAGCTATAATGCCAAATCTCTTTATAATTCCCATCAAAATTGACGTCCTTGAAGTTTCGCTTTACTACTTCAACTTCAATAGATTCCCAACCAAATTTCTCTATTTACAAACAAACTGCATCAATCGACTCAGCGTCTTTAAAAACACTTTTACTTATAATTTCAAGTGTTTTTGACCACAAAAATTTTTTACTTAACACAGTGACAAAGCAAATACTATGGTTTAAATTTTGCTAAAATTCTTAATTAGGTTATGCGTGATAAATTTAGTGTAGAACCATCAGATCAAACATGTTTAATAGGAAAATAAAGCTATAATGCCAAATCTCTTTATAATTCCCATCAAAATTGACGTCCTTCGAGTTTCGCTGTACTACTTCAACTTCAATAGATTCCCAACCAAATTTCTCTATTTACGAACAAACTGCATTAATCGATTCAGCGTCTTTAAAAACACTTTTACCCATAATTTCAAGTGTTTTTGACGACAAAAATTTTTTACTTAACACAGTGACAAAGCAAATACTATGGTTTAAATTTTGCTAAAATTCTTAATTAGGTTATGCGTGATAAATTTAGTGTAGAACCATTAGATCAAACATGTTTAATAGGAAAATAAAGCTATAATGCCAAATCTCTTTATAATTCCCATCAAAATTGACGTCCTTCGAGTTTCGCTGTACTACTTCAACTTCAATAGATTCCCAACCAAATTTCTCTATTTACGAACAAACTGCATCAATCGATTCAGCGTCTTTAAAAACCCTTTTACCCATAATTTCAAGTGTTTTTGACGACAAAAATTTTTTACTTAACACAGTGACAAAGCAAATACTATGGTTTAAATTTTGCTAAAATTCTTAATTAGGTTATGCGTGATAAATTTAGTGTAGAACCATCAGATCAAACATGTTTAATAGGAAAATAAAGCTATAATGCCAAATCTCTTTATAATTCCCATCAAAATTGACGTCCTTCGAGTTTCGCTGTACTACTTCAACTTCAATAGATTCCCAACCAAATTTTTCTATTTACGAACAAACTGCATTAATCGATTCAGCGTCTTTAAAAACACTTTTACTTATAATTTCAAGTGTTTTTGACCACAAAAATTTTTTACTTAACACAGTGACAAAGCAAATACTATGGTTTAAATTTTGCTAAAATTCTTAATTAGGTTATGCGTGATAAATTTAGTGTAGAACCATCAGATCAAACATGTTTAATAGGAAAATAAAGCTATAATGCCAAATCTCTTTATAATTCCCATCAAAATTGACGTCCTTCGAGTTTCGCTGTACTACTTCAACTTCAATAGATTCCCAACCAAATTTCTCTATTTACGAATAAACTGCATCAATCGATTCAGCGTCTTTAAAAACCCTTTTACCCATATTTTCAAGTGTTTTTGACGACAAAAATTTTTTACTTAACACAGTGACAAAGCAAATACTATGGTTTAAATTTTGCTAAAATTCTTAATTAGGTTATGCGTGATAAATTTAGTGTAGAACCATTAGATCAAACATGTTTAATAGGAAAATAAAGCTATAATGCCAAATCTCTTTATAATTCCCATCAAAATTGACGTCCTTCGAGTTTCGCTGTACTACTTCAACTTCAATAGATTCCCAACCAAATTTCTCTATTTACGAATAAACTGCATTAATCGATTCAGCGTCTTTAAAAACACTTTTACTTATAATTTCAAGTGTTTTTGACCACAAAAATTTTTTACTTAACACAGTGACAAAGCAAATACTATGGTTTAAATTTTGCTAAAATTCTTAATTAGGTTATGCGTGATAAATTTAGTGTAGAACCATTAGATCAAACATGTTTAATAGGAAAATAAAGCTATAATGCCAAATCTCTTTATAATTCCCATCAAAATTGACGTCCTTCGAGTTTCGCTGTACTACTTCAACTTCAATAGATTCCCAACCAAATTTCTCTATTTACGAACAAACTGCATCAATCGATTCAGCGTCTTTAAAAACCCTTTTACTTATAATTTCAAGTGTTTTTGACGACAAAAATTTTTTACTTAACACAGTGACAAAGCAAATACTATGGTTTAAATTTTGCTAAAATTCTTAATTAGGTTATGCGTGATAAATTTAGTGTAGAACCATTAGATCAAACATGTTTAATGGGAAAATAAAGCTATAATGCCAAATCTCTTCATAATTCCCATCAAAATTGACGTCCTTCGAGTTTCGCTGTACTACTTCAACTTCAATAGATTCCCAACCAAATTTCTATATTTACGAACAAACTGCATTAATCGATACAGCGTCTGTAAAAACCCTTTTACCCATAATTTCAAGTGTTTTTGTCCACAAAAATTTTTTACTTAACACAGTGACAAAGCAAATACTATGGTTTAAATTTTGATAAAATTCTTAATTAGGTTATGCGTGATAAATTTAGTGTAGAACCATTAGATCAAACATGTTTAATAGGAAAATAAAGCTATAATGCCAAATCTCTTTATAATTCCCATCAAAATTGACGTCCTTCGAGTTTCGCTGTACTACTTCAACTTCAATAGATTCCCAACCAAATTTCTCTATTTACGAATAAACTGCATTAATCGATTCAGCGTCTTTAAAAACACTTTTACTTATAATTTCAAGTGTTTTTGACGACAAAAATTTTTTACTTAACACAGTGACAAAGCAAATACTATGGTTTAAATTTTGCTAAAATTCTTAATTAGGTTATGCGTGATAAATTTAGTGTAGAACCATCAGATCAAACATGTTTAATAGGAAAATAAAGCTATAATGCCAAATCTCTTTATAATTCCCATCAAAATTGACGTCCTTCGAGTTTCGCTGTACTACTTCAACTTCAATAGATTCCCAACCAAATTTCTATTTACGAACAAACTGCATCATTCGTTTCTGCGTCTTTAAAAACACTTTTACTGATAATTTCAAGTGTTTTTGACGACAAAAATTTTTTACTTAACACAGTGACAAAGCAAATACTATGGTTTAAATTTTGCTAAAATTCTTAATTAGGTTATGCGTGATAAATTTAGTGTAGAACCATTAGATCAAACATGTTTAATAGGAAAATAAAGCTATAATGCCAAATCTCTTTATAATTCCCATCAAAATTGACGTCCTTCGAGTTTCGCTGTACTACTTCAACTTCAATAGATAACAAAACAAATATGTAAAGATACGAAGAAACAGCATCAATCGATTCAGCGTCTTTAAAAACACTTTTACTTATAATTTCAAGTGTTTTTGACCACAAAAATTTTTTACTTAACACAGTGACAAAGCAAATACTATGGTTTAAATTTTGCTAAAATTCTTAATTAGGTTATGCGTGATAAATTTAGTGTAGAACCATTAGATCAAACATGTTTAATAGGAAAATAAAGCTATAATGCCAAATCTCTTTATAATTCCCATCAAAATTGACGTCCTTCGAGTTTCGCTGTACTACTTCAACTTCAATAGATTCCCAACCAAATTTCTCTATTTACGAACGTACTGCATCAATCGATTTAGCGTCTTTAAAAACCCTTTTACCCATATTTTCAAGTGTTTTTGACCACAAAAATTTTTTACTTAACACAGTGACAAAGCAAATACTACGGTTTAAATTTTGCTAAATTTTTAATTAGGTTATGCGTGATAAATTTAGAGTAGAACCATCAGATCAAACATGTTTAATAGGAAAATAAAGCTATAATGCCAAATCTCTTTATAATTCCCATCAAAATTGACGTCCTTCGAGTTTCGCTGTACTACTTCAACTTCAATAGATTCCCAACCAAATTTCTCTATTTACGAATAAACTGAATTAATCGATTCAGCGTCTTTAAAAACACTTTTACTTATAATTTCAAGTGTTTTTGACAACAAAAATTTTTTACTTAACACAGTGACAAAGCAAATACTATGGTTTAAATTTTGCTAAAATTTTTAATTAGGTTTTGCGTGATAAATTTAGTGTAGAACCATTAGATCAAACATGTTTAATAGGAAAATAAAGCTATAATGCCAAATCTCTTTATAATTCCCATCAAAATTGACGTCCTTCGAGTTTCGCTTTACTACTTCAACTTCAATAGATTCCCAACCAAATTCTCTATTTACGAACAAACTGCATCAATCGATTCAGCGTCTTTAAAAACACTTTTACTTATAATTTCAAGTGTTTTTGACGACAAAAATTTTTTACTTAACACAGTGACAAAGCAAATACTATGGTTTAAATTTTGCTAAAATTCTTAATTAGGTTATGCGTGATAAATTTAGTGTAGAACCATCAGATCAAACATGTTTAATAGGAAAATAAAGCTATAATGCCAAATCTCTTTATAATTCCCATCAAAATTGACGTCCTTCGAGTTTCGCTGTACTACTTCAACTTCAATAGATTCCCAACCAAATTTCTCTATTTACGAACATACTGCATCAATCGATTCAGCGTCTTTAAAAACCCTTTTACCCATATTTTCAAGTGTTTTTGACGACAAAAATTTTTTACTTAACACAGTGACAAAGCAAATACTATGGTTTAAATTTTGCTAAAATTCTTAATTAGGTTATGCGTGATAAATTTAGTGTAGAACCATTAGATCTCGCATTAGATCAAACATGTTTTATAGGAAAATAAAGCTATAATGCCAAATCTCTTTATAATTCCCATCAAAATTGACGTCCTTCGAGTTTCGCTGTACTACTTCAACTTCAATAGATTCCCAACCAAATTTCTCTATGTACAAACAAACTGCATCAATCAATTCAGCGTCTTTAAAAACCCTTTTACCCATAATTTCAAGTGTTTTTGACGACAAAAAATTTTTACTTAACACAGTGACAAAGCAAACACTATGGTTTAAATTTTGCTGAAAATTTAATTAGGTTATGCGTGATAAATTTAGTGTAGAACCATTAGATCAAACATGTTTAATAGGAAAATAAAGCTATAATGCCAAATCTCTTCATAATTCCCATCAAAATTGACGTCCTTCGAGTTTCGCTGTACTACTTCAACTTCAATAGATTCCCAACCAAATTTCTCTATTTACGAACAAACTGCATTAATCGATTCAGCGTCTTTAAAAACACTTTTACTTATAATTTCAAGTGTTTTTGACCACAAAAATTTTTTACTTAACACAGTGACAAAGCAAATACTATGGTTTAAATTTTGCTAAAATTCTTAATTAGGTTATGCGTGATAAATTTAGTGTAGAACCATTAGATCAAACATGTTTAATAGGAAAATAAAGCTATAATGCCAAATCTCTTTATAATTCCCATCAAAATTGACGTCCTTCGAGTTTCGCTGTACTACTTCAACTTCAATAGATTCCCAACCAAATTTCTCTATTTACGAACAAACTGCATCAATCGATTCAGCGTCTTTAAAAACCCTTTTACCCATAATTTCAAGTGTTTTTGACGACAAAAATTTTTTACTTAACACAGTGACAAAGCAAATACTATGGTTTAAATTTTGCTAAAATTCTTAATTAGGTTATGCTTGATAAATTTAGTGTAGAACCATTAGATCAAACATGTTTAATAGGAAAATAAAGCTATAATGCCAAATCTCTTTATAATTCCCATCAAAATTGACGTCCTTCGAGTTTCGCTGTACTACTTCAACTTCAATAGATTCCCAACCAAATTTCTATTTACGAACATACTGCATCAATCGATTCAGCGTCTTTAAAAACACTTTTACTTATAATTTCAAGTGTTTTTGACGACAAAAATTTTTTACTTAACACAGTGACAAAGCAAATACTATGGTTTAAATTTTGCTAAAATTCTTAATTAGGTTATGCGTGATAAATTTAGTGTAGAACCATTAGATCAAACATGTTTAATAGGAAAATAAAGCTATAATGCCAAATCTCTTTATAATTCCCATCAAAATTGACGTCCTTCGAGTTTCGCTGTACTACTTCAACTTCAATAGATTCCCAACCAAATTTCTCTATTTACGAAAAAACTGCATAAATCGATTCAGCGTCTTTAAAAACCCTTTTACCCATATTTTCAAGTGTTTTTGACGACAAAAATTTTTTACTTAACACAGTGACAAAGCAAATACTATGGTTTAAATTTTGCTAAAATTCTTAATTAGGTTATGCGTGATAAATTTAGTGTAGAACCATCAGATCAAACATCTTTAATAGGAAAATAAAGCTATAATGCCAAATCTCTTTATAATTCCCATCAAAATTGACGTCCTTCGAGTTTCGCTGTACTACTTCAACTTCAATAGATTTCCAACCAAATTTCTCTATTTACGAACATACTGCATCAATCGATTCAGCGTCTTTAAAAACCCTTTAACCCTTATTTTCAAGTGTTTTTGACGACAAAAAGTTTTTACTTAACACAGTGACAAAGCAAATACTATGGTTTAAATTTTGCTAAAATTCTTAATTAGGTTATGCGTGATAAATTAAGTGTAGAACCATTAGATCAAACATGTTTAATAGGAAAATAAAGCTATAATGCCAAATCTCTTTATAATTCCCATCAAAATTGACGTCCTTCGAGTTTCGCTGTACTACTTCAACTTCAATAGATTCCCAACCAAATTTTTCTATTTACGAACAAACTGCATCAATCGATTCAGCGTCTTTAAAAACCCTTTTACCCATAATTTCAAGTGTTTTGGACGACAAAAATTTTTTACTTTATACAGTGACAAAGCAAATACTATGGTTTAAATTTTGCTAAAATTCTTAATTAGGTTATGCGTGATAAATTTAGTGTAGAACCATTAGATCAAACATGTTTAATAGGAAAATAAAGCTATAATGCCAAATCTCTTTATAATTCCCATCAAAATTGACGTCCTTCGAGTTTCGCTGTACTACTTCAACTTCAATAGATTCCCAACCAAATTTCTATTTACGAACAAACTGCATCAATCGATTCAGCGTCTTTAAAAACACTTTTACTTATAATTTCAAGTGTTTTTGACCACAAAAATTTTTTACTTAACACAGTGACAAAGCAAATACTATGGTTTAAATTTTGCTAAAATTCTTAATTAGGTTATGCGTGATAAATTTAGTGTAGAACCATTAGATCAAACATGTTTAATAGGAAAATAAAGCTATAATGCCAAATCTCTTTATAATTCCCATCAAAATTGACGTCCTTCGAGTTTCGCTGTACTACTTCAACTTCAATAGATTCCCAACCAAATTTCTCTATTTACGAACAAACTGCATCAATCGATTCAGCGTCTTTAAAAACCCTTTTACCCATATTTTCAAGTGTTTTTGACGACAAAAATTTTTTACTTAACACAGTGACAAAGCAAATACTATGGTTTAAATTTTGCTAAAATTCTTAATTAGGTTATGCGTGATAAATTTAGTGTAGAACCATCAGATCAAACATGTTTAATAGGAAAATAAAGCTATAATGCCAAATCTCTTCATAATTCCCATCAAAATTGACGTCCTTCGAGTTTCGCTGTACTACTTCAACTTCAATAGATTCCCAACCAAATTTCTCTATTTACGAATAAACTGCATTAATCGATTCAGCGTCTTTAAAAACACTTTTACTTATAATTTCAAGTGTTTTTGACCACAAAAATTTTTTACTTAACACAGTGACAAAGCAAATACTATGGTTTAAATTTTGCTAAAATTCTTAATTAGGTTATGCGTGATAAATTTAGTGTAGAACCATTAGATCAAACATGTTTAATAGGAAAATAAAGCTATAATGCCAAATCTCTTTATAATTCCCATCAAAATTGACGTCCTTCGAGTTTCGCTGTACTACTTCAACTTCAATAGATTCCCAACCAAATTTCTCTATTTACGAACAAACTGCATCAATCGATTCAGCGTCTTTAAAAACACTTTTACCCATAATTTCAAGTGATTTTGACGACAAAAATTTTTTACTTAACACAGTGACAAAGCAAATACTATGGTTTAAATTTTGCTAAAATTCTTAATTAGGTTATGCGTGATAAATTTAGTGTAGAACCATTAGATCAAACATGTTTAATAGGAAAATAAAGCTATAATGCCAAATCTCTTTATAATTCCCATCAAAATTGACGTCCTTCGAGTTTCGCTGTACTACTTCAACTTCAATAGATTCCCAACCAAATTTCTCTATTTACGAACATACTGCATCAATCGATTCAGCGTCTTTAAAAACACTTTTACTTATAATTTCAAGTGTTTTTGACGACAAAAATTTTTTACTTAACACAGTGACAAAGCAAATACTATGGTTTAAATTTTGCTAAAATTCTTAATTAGGTTATGCGTGATAAATTTAGTGTAGAACCATTAGATCAAACATGTTTAATAGGAAAATAAAGCTATAATGCCAAATCTCTTTATAATTCCCATCAAAATTGACGTCCTTCGAGTTTCGCTGTACTACTTCAACTTCAATAGATTCCCAACCAAATTTCTCTATTTACGAACATACTGCATCAATCGATTCAGCGTCTTTAAAAACCCTTTTACCCATATTTTCAAGTGTTTTTGACGACAAAAATTTTTTACTTAACACAGTGACAAAGCAAATACTATGGTTTAAATTTTGCTAAAATTCTTAATTAGGTTATGCGTGATAAATTTAGTGTAGAACCATCAGATCAAACATGTTTAATAGGAAAATAAAGCTATAATGCCAAATCTCTTCATAATTCCCATCAAAATTGACGTCCTTCGAGTTTCGCTGTACTACTTCAACTTCAATAGATTCCCAACCAAATTTCTCTATTTACGAACAAACTGCATCAATCGATTCAGCGTCTTTAAAAACACTTTTACTTATAATTTCAAGTGCTTTGGACGACAAAAATTTTTTACTTAACACAGTGACAAAGCAAATACTATGGTTTAAATTTTGCTAAAATTCTTAATTAGGTTATGCGTGATAAATTTAGTGTAGAACCATTAGATCAAACATGTTTAATAGGAAAATAAAGCTATAATGCCAAATCTCTTTATAATTCCCATCAAAATTGACGTCCTTCGAGTTTCGCTGTACTACTTCAACTTCAATAGATTCCCAACCAAATTTCTCTATTTACGAACAAACTGCATCAATCGATTCAGCGTCTTTAAAAACACTTTTACACATATTTTCAAGTGTTTTTGACGACAAAAATTTTTTACTTAAAACAGTGATAAAGCAAATACTATGGTTTAAATTTTGCTAAAATTATTAATTAGGTTATGCGTGATAAATTTAGTGTAGAACCATTAGATCAAACATGTTTAATAGGAAAATAAAGCTATAATGCCAAATCTCTTTATAATTCCCATCAAAATTGACGTCCTTCGAGTTTCGCTGTACTACTTCAACTTCAATAGATTCCCAACCAAATTTCTCTATTTACGAATAAACTGCATTAATCGATTCAGCGTCTTTAAAAACACTTTTACTTATAATTTCAAGTGTTTTTGACGACAAAAATTTTTTACTTAACACAGTGACAAAGAAAAGACTATGGTTTAAATTGTGCTTAAAATTTTTTTTAGGTTATGCGTGATAAATTTAGTGTAGAACCATTAGATCAAACATGTTTAATAGGAAAATAAAGCTATAATGCCAAATCTCTTTATAATTCCCATCAAAATTGACGTCCTTCGAGTTTCGCTGTACTACTTCAACTTCAATAGATTCCCAACCAAATTTCTCTATTTACGAACAAACTGCATTAATCGATTCAGCGTCTTTAAAAACACTTTTACTTATAATTTCAAGTGTTTTTGACCACAAAAATTTTTTACTTAACACAGTGACAAAGCAAATACTATGGTTTAAATTTTGCTAAAATTCTTAATTAGGTTATGCGTGATAAATTTAGTGTAGAACCATTAGATCAAACATGTTTAATAGGAAAATAAAGCTATAATGCCAAATCTCTTTATAATTCCCTTCAAAATTGACGTCCTTTAAGTTTCGCTGTACTACTTCAACTTCAATAGATTCCCAACCAAATTTTTTCTATTTACGAACATACTGCATCAATCGATTCAGCGTCTGTAAAAACCCTTTTACCCATAATTTCAAGTGCTTTGGACGTTAAAAATTTTTTACTTAACACAGTGACAAAGCAAATACTATGGTTTAAATTTTGCTAAAATTCTTAATTAGGTTATGCGTGATAAATTTAGTGTAGAACCATTAGATCAAACATGTTTAATAGGAAAATAAAGCTATAATGCCAAATCTCTTTATAATTCCCATCAAAATTGACGTCCTTCGAGTTTCGCTGTACTACTTCAACTTCAATAGATTCCCAACCAAATTTCTCTATTTACGAACAAACTGCATTAATCGATTCAGCGTCTTTAAAAACACTTTTACTTATAATTTCAAGTGTTTTTGACCACAAAAATTTTTTACTTAACACAGTGACAAAGCAAATACTATGGTTTAAATTTTGCTAAAATTCTTAATTAGGTTATGCGTGATAAATTTAGTGTAGAACCATTAGATCAAACATGTTTAATAGGAAAATAAAGCTATAATGCCAAATCTCTTCATAATTCCCATCAAAATTGACGTCCTTCGAGTTTCGCTGTACTACTTCAAC